>JANQDE010000346.1:63857-97268 GCA_037157785.1 Cephalotes varians | reverse complement strand
AGAACACGAAATCGGTCATGCATCTGTCAGTAAAATTTTGAAATTGAATGAATGACATCCATATAAACTCCATTTGTGCCAAGAGTTGTCCGAAGACGATTTTGATACACGCATCGAATTTTGTGATCTTATGATGGAGATGATTGTCGACGATCCTCTATTACTTAATAATATTGTTTTCTCTGATGAGGCAACATTTGAACTGACTGGAAATGTAAATAGACACAATTGTAGGTACTGGAGTGACGTTAATCTTCACTGGAAAAGAAACAATCATATCCAATATCCACAAAAAGTTAATGTTTGGGCTGGTATTCTTAATGGTAGACCAGCTGGCCCTTTCTTCATTGAAGGCAATTTGACAGTACAGGTATATACAGTCATGCTTCGCGAACAAATTGTTCCAGCTATTCGAGACATAGCTGGTGGAAATATGAATGAAATTTATTTCCAACAGGATGGAGCTCCACCTCATTATGGTGTCATTGTCCGTCAATATTTGAATGAGGTCTTTCAGGACAGGTGAATAGGGCGAAGGGATCATATTGAATGGTCACCTCGATCTCCGGACTTGACCCCACTTGACTTTTTTTTGTGGGGTTACTTGAAAAGTAAAGTTTATGCCACCAAGCCTCAAGATTTAGATGATTTATATATAAGAGGGAGAATAACTCGAGAGATAGAACTAATACCGCCGGAAACGTACCGGAATGCGGTTTCAGCTGTTTATAACAGATTGGCACATCGCCAGGCTGTTGAAGGGCAACAATTTGAATATTTGTTGTGAATTGTTTGATACAATATTTGCCCATTTGAATATTTTGCCCAAGCTGACCAATTGGAATGAAATTCGCCTTAACTGGCCGGACCCACACGCCACTCTTGCCTTAACTGGCCGGAATCACACGCCACTTAACAAATTGTTAATTTCAAACCTTTATAACTCAAAAARTACTTAATGAAAAAATGTTTTATTATARTGTTTTGGAAAGCTCTCGAGATAAGCTACAAAAATATGCAATAAAATGTAAGGGGTTCCATTTAAAAAAATAAGGTTGACCTTGAAATGACCTTAAAAGACATGGTCAAGATCAAAATCAAGGTCATCATCTTACTCCTCGCTTGAAATCATACAACTTTGCTATTGGACATTTTCTCCAAAATGCATTCTAACTGAAGATATTAGGGGGGTCCGATACTTTTCGATGACCCTGTATGACTGGCTATGTTCGGCGCGTAGTTTGAATGTACTAGATTATAATTTAATATATAATATAATATAATATAATATATAATATATAATATTTAATTTAAATAAAAATAGAATTATTATTGAACACTGACACCTAGCTTTGATCGTATTTGGCCGTGTTTTAAATTATTTGATGTTTTCATATATCGGTCGAAAAGAAATTTATTATTAAATATAATTTATATAATAAGTTATTGTCCCGATTAGAAATGAAAATGTTCTTCCTTCTATGTTTTTTTAAATTTTCTTATATATTCGTTTAATATTTTCATTTTTATAATTTACTTGAATATTTATGTACTAAACTTTTTGTTAGTTTTCAACAGATACAGTTATTTTATAAAGTAATATTTTCTGTTTAATTTAATAATTTTTCTAATTTATATTTTTTTCACAGAAATTAACTGTGAAAGCATACTACTTGCATTGTATATTGTATTAAATAAAATTGTATTAAATTATTTTTTATTTTTTTACTATTACAAATTTTGCATACAAGAATATAAGAAATTTTGATGCTATTATATATAACGAATATTATATATAAAATACATGTAATATTAGGTTTGTTTTTTATTCCTGCACTCTCTGAACTGGTATACACGGTGCAATAAGTTGAAGTGAAATAAACATATGTTTACTTCACTTCAACTTATTGCACCGTGTGAACCAGTTAAGAAAGTGAAAGAATAAGAAACAGACCTATTGATTGTATTCTGTCGGACGAAGCGGCTAGCCTGCGATCGATTGCATTTATAAGTAAGAATTTCTTATGTCAGTATGCAATCGCTCGACGAGCAGGTCGGCTGCTTTACCGAATTCAAAGATTCGAGTCTCTCAGGCTGTCGACAATCGTACGGCGAGGGAGTAGGAAAGAAGATAGTACGTCTGTACTCTTCTACTGTACGAAAGTAGCCGAAACGTCGTGCTCACACGTACGTGGCTCGCCTTTCGTGTGCGTGTTCCCCATCATCCGTTGCTCGATGTTGCCCGGCTCGAAACTGGCATCACTGATGCTAGTAGCTGGTCGGATCGGATTTGGTCCTGATTGCTCCGTACCAGGTCGTTTTATACTCGCGGCCCGGCTACGGAGTGGTGGCCGCGTAAAGTGGCGTTTGTCGAACGCGTGGCGCAGAGCGCGCGGCGTGTGGCGCGAACGCTAGGCGCGGAGCGCGTGCGGTACAGGCGCGAGACGCGTGGCGTGGTGTGCGCGCGAAGCGAGCGCGGATCGTTATTTACAATGTCACTTATAACTAACTTAATTACTAACACAGCACAATATATACACTATATACACAATTGTGACTTATCGTCACAGTAGAATTCAATTCGTCTTCCACTGAGCGACTGATGTAATAATTGTACCATAGTTCTCTTTTAAATACCCCTATTTTCCTCCACATATCTTTGATAATTTTGCTTTGCAATAAAGGCCGTGCGTATTCAATGAACCGACCGAATCAATAATATTGTCATGAATCTCTTTAATTAGAACTTCCCATTTCATATTTTTCATTGCTTTTCATTTCGTATTTTCCAGTGATACGCTCAATGTGGAAATTATTTTTTTTCGCATAAATAGTCATTTTAAGTTCCCATTCTACACAATTTAATACTTCAATATAGGGACTTGGTTAGAGGGCGTGATAGAGTGAGTGCGAAAGAGCGAGACGTGAGTGAGAAATTGAGCGAGCGAAGCGATAGTTAAGAGAGGTGAGAGGAATAGGGTAGTTAGATAGAAGGAGGGAAGAGTAGAGAAAATGGGTGATTGGAGGCGAAGGTAGGTAAGGTGTAGGAGACAAGATAGTAGAGAGTGGAAAGCTAAGGAGTGTGAGGTTATGGCGACAAGGGATACGGAAGGCGGGAAGGGTACGACGATGGTAAGGTAGGAAGACCCAAACAGGATATCAAACAGAGGAAGTTGGCGACGGAGGAGAGAGAGGGTGGTAAGAGAGTATCGTTTAGGTTAGAGTGTGAAAAAGAATGCGAACAGAGGATGATGGTTTTAAAAGAAGAAATTAAGAAGGAGATAGACGAAGTTATAGAGAAGGCGGTTTGGAAGAGGAAATGAGTAAGGTCAAGGAAAAGGTAAAGGAGTTGGAAGTGAGAATAAAGGGAGTAGAAATAGAAATGTTAAGTTTGGAAGAGTGGATGAAGGGAGAGTGGGTGAAAAGTAGTGAAGGGGAGGAAGAGGGAGATAGTAATAATGTAGGGAATAGGACAAGAAGTACGACGAGTATAAGTAGTGTATATAGCGGAAAGAGGTACGGGAGCGAAAAGAGTTTGGGAGAGATAGTGGTCTGAATATGAGGGAGGTGGAGAAAATAAAGAGATGGGTGGGAGATAAGGAAAGGGAGGAGAGAAGGTGCAATATAATAATAAGAGATAACAATAAGGTTGCCTAAAGAGGCTGAGAAAGACTGGAAGAAAGGAAGAGAATGGGCGACAGAATTTATTAGAGAAAAGATAGGGGTGGAATGTAAACCGGTTAGTTGTAGAGAGAGTGGGGCGGTAGTGGTAGTAAAGTTGGAAAACGATGAAACAAAAAAGGAAATAATGAGAAATAAGTATAAATTGAAGGGAGGGAAGACATTTATAGAAAATGATCTGAGCTTGGAAGATAGAAAAACGCAAGAGGAAATAAATAAATGGGCGAAATTGTAAAAGGAAAAGGGGATAGAGGTGAAAATAGGTATAGGAAGGGTGAGAGTAAAAGGTAACTGGAGGTATTGGACAGAGATTTTAAAAGAAATGGAGGAAGAAAAGGTGATAGGAGAAGCAAGAGAGGACGAAAGGAAGGGAGGAGGAAGAGAGGACACGGGGGAGGAGAGAAAAGAAAGGAAAGAGAGGATAGGAATGGATAAAGATAGGATAGTGGGTAAGGAGGAAAGACAAAATGGGAGAGAAGAGATGGATGGAGGAAAAGGGATGGAGAAAAATTTAGAGTAGGCTGAGAGGGGAGGAGGAGGGAAGAGGAATTAGGAAAGAGGGAAAGGTACAAAGGTAAAAAGAAGAAAGGAGATGGAATAAAGAAAATATTATTTTGGAATATAGCAGGGGTGGGTAATAAAGATAAAGCCTTTTGGAAATATATAGGGGGTTTTGATAGGGTAAACCTGTGTGAAACTTGGATAGATAAAAAAGGGTGGGAAAGTTTAAAGGAGAGACTGCCGGACTTACATGAATGGGTATGTAGTTACGCGATAAGAAAAGGGGATAGGGGAAGAGCAAAAGGGGGTTTCTTAATAGACAGAAAAGTGGAAGGAGATAAAAGAAGAAGTAAGTTAAATATAAGGAAAGAAGATGAGGAAATGGTGTGGTGCAATATGGAAATAGGTAAAGAAAGTATAGGTATGATAATGGTGTATGGATATGTGATAATGGAGGGCAAGAAAGGGGGAAATTAGGAGATAGGATAGAAGAATTTGTAGGAAGTGAAGATTTAGGTAGTGTAATGATAGGAGGAGATTTTAACGTAAGGATTGGTGATTTAGGGAACGGAGGTGTAGAGGAAGGAGTTATAGAGAGCTGTAGTAAAGATAAGGTAATTGATAATGGAGGAATACAGCTGACAGAATAGATTATGGAAAAAGGTTTAATGATACTAAATGGAAGGACAGAGGGGGAAAGGGAATATGTGGGGGCACGTATGTGGGGGGGCAAGGGATAGTTCGGTTATAGATTATGTCATTGTAAACGAAGCGGTAGGCGATAGAATCTGTAAGTTTAAGGTAAGGAAGAGGGTGGACTCAGACCACCTGCCTCTGGAAGTGGAATTGAGCACAGAAGAGGAAAGGACACAAGAAAAAGAACGGATAAGGATGGCAGAAGAAGAGGAGAGGGAAATTATTTTATGGGACATGGAGTCAAGACAAAAATATAGGGAGAAGACAGAAGAGTTGATCAGGACAGAGATGCAGAAAGAAAGAAAGGAATTGTCGATAGAAGAAAGGTGGGAGAGGTTAAAAAAGTAATAAACGGTGCCATGATTATGTGTAAGAGAAAATGGAGGAGAAAGGAGATTGGATACAAGGACTGGTAGGATAGGAGCTGCACAAAGAAGAAAAAGATAGTGAAAAGGATATATAGGAGATGGAGAAGAGGGAAAGTATTAAGGGAAAGATATATGGAAGAGAAAAGAAGGTTTAAGTTATGGCTGGAGAAGAAACAAAGGGAGAAGAGGAAAAGGAAGAAGAGGATTTGAAGAGAATAGGAAGAGAAACAGAAATATGGAGATATATAAACAGGAAATGTGGGAAGAAGAAATGGGTGGAGAACAAGATTGGTAAAGAGGTATGGAGAAATCATTTTATGAGACTACTGGATAAAGTAGAGGTAGCGGTTTCAATAGAGGCAACAGGAATTGAAGAAGAGGAAAAGATAGAGGAAACATTAGAGGAAGAGGAGATTAGGAGAGCGATTAAAAAGATGAAAATGAAAAAGGTTGCCGGGATTGATGGGATACCAATGGAAGCTTGGAGATACGCAGGAAAAGAGCTGTGGATGGATTTAGTGAAACTAATAAAAGACATCTGGAAGAAAGGAACATTGCCAAAAGATTGGAGGAAAAGCGTAGTGGTTCCGTTATACAAGAGAGGTCAAAAGGAAACAGTAGGAAATTATCGAGGAATATCTTTGCTATGCACGGCGTATAAGTTCTATGCGGAGATACTAAGATGCAGGTTGGAAAAAGAGATAGAAGAAAGAAATCTGATACCATATAGTCATGCAGGATTTAGGAGTGGTAGGTCTACGATAGATAATATTTGGGTGCTGAACCATCTACTGCAGAGGAAGAAGAGGATAAGAGATAAGAAGGAAGAGATTTACATTTTGTTTGCAGATATGAGGGCAGCTTTTGACAATATGGACAGGGAGATACTTTGGAAGGAATTGAAAGGGAAAGGAATAAATAACCAATCAATAGGAAAAATAAAGAAGATATATGAAGAAATGGAGGTTGTAGTTAGAACGAGGGAAGGATATACAGAAGAATTCAAAACAAGAAAAAGAGTGAGGCAGGGTTGTGTCATGAGTCCAATCCTCTTCAATGTATATATGGCGGATTTAGATAATAAGATGAGAATGAGAGATATAGGAGGGGTAGGAATAAATGAAAATAGGATATGGAGTTTAGCGTACGCAGATGATATTGCGTTAATAGCAAATAATAGGGAAGCGATGTTAGATGTGATGCATACGTTCAAAAGCTTTTTAAAGGAAAAGAAATTAGAATTATGTGTGGAAAAAACGAAGATGTTAAGTAATAATAGGAGAAGGAAAGAAATATGGAAATGGGGAAAAGCAGAAATAGAGGAGGTGAAGAAGTTCAAATATTTAGGTTTTGTAATAAATAGTTGCGGTAATTATAAGGCTTATATTAAGGAATTAGGAGGGAAAGGAAGGAGGGCAGCAAGAAAAATGTGGGATCTAGGGGAGAGATTATGTAAGAATGATCTAAGGAGGAGATGGATATTATTTAAGTATTTAGTAGGAAGCACGATGGCTTATGGTGTAGAAATTTGGGGTTGGGAGGAGAAAGAGAGTTTAGAAAAGGTAATGCTAGGTTACATTAGGTAGATGCTCAGGTTATATTTTTGCACACCAAGGTATTTGATTACAAGGGAATTGTATTTAGATAAATTAAAGGTTGGATGGGGAATTAGGCGAGAAGATATGAGATAAAGGTAAAAGAGGGGAAATAGCAAAGTGGTGTTGGAAGGAGAAGGAGGAAGAGAGATGGAGTGGGAAATATGGGAAAGAGAGGGAAAGGTATTATAATAAGGAACGGATGGGGGAAAGAGACTAAAGAGGTAAAGGAAGAGCGCGAAAATACGGAAGCGGATCTGATAAATAAAGAAAGAGATGTTCAAAGGCAATGGGAAGATAGTAGGATAAGGCAAGCAAGATATAATAAGTAGTAATTAAGTATAAGGAGATAAAATTGGATGGTAAAGGACCTAGATATCTGAGGAAAGATAAGGGGAAGACCCTAGATAGAGGAGAAGATGTGAGAGCACTGTTGAAGTTAAGAAAATCTAGAGAGAGCAAATAAATACTGGTTAGGGGAAGAGGCATGAACTTGTGTACTATGTGGAAAAGGAAGAGATTGTATGGTACATTTTATAGAGGAATGTGAGGTGACAAAGGATTGGTTTATAGGATTAGGAAAAGATAAGGAAGAAATTTTGGAGAAAGTATGGGATGAAGAATTAGGTGATAGTAAAGGAAGGGTATTAAGGAAACTATGGAAAGAAAAAGAGAAAGTAATAAGTAGAAATAGATCAAATAGAGAAGATGAAGAAGAGGTCAGGTAGAAAGGAAAAGAAAAGGATTAGTTAATTAAGGTATGGAAGGATGAGTGAGTTAAAGAATATTTTGTAAACCAAGTCCCCTTCTCGGCTATTATATGTAAAGCTTGAAGGAAATAAAGATTATATTATACTTCAATATAGAAATCATCATATTCTCCAACAACGTTGTACGAGTGTATATATATATTATGTTCCCTCTCATCTATATGTAACCAAACTTCGCTGTAGTTTCTAACTGATACCATGAATCATACAATAACATATATCAAGATATAAGTATACGCAATCGTCAAAATGTCTATCACAAACATTGATATTATAATACACTTGCTAAGTTTTATGCTTGATACACCATCTCGCATTGCCAGTAATCTCGTTTTGAAATCCAAGTTCTCCGCCGCGAAATAAATGTACCATTGACGCGTTTCCATGCTTTTCTTTTTCACAGAACGATTGATGCGTTTTTTCTAAGGCTCTTTTTAAATTGTCTACCCCCACATTTTTTTTAGGGGCGTATCACGTGGAATTTTTACTTATCTTTACATGTGAGTTAGTTTCCGTAGACGCCTATCATAAATCACATAATGGCATGTGAAAAAAGATCCCATTTTTATGGGATATTTGAGATTTTGACATTTTATCTACATATTTTAGGAAAATGCATTTTTTGTTACAAAGATAATGCATCATCGATAGTAGTTATTTGTTCCTTATGCTTTTAAAAACTATGGAATCTGTATAAATATGAATATCTATAGTGTAAGCATCATCGAGTCTACTACGAATTATATAATGACTCTGGTAATCAGTTTAAGACACCATATCGACAAGCACATTTTTTCTTTTTTGAAAATTTCGAGTGCTTTGTCAAAGAAAATGCATGTTTCCATGCTCTCCTATACCAATAGTAGCATATAAATGAAAGGCTGGAATACACTTTGTCATTTAGCGAGTTGGAAATTGAAGTTGCTACATTATATGTGTAATAGAAATAAACAAAGTGTTTTATAGTGATTTATTGTGGAAAAAAAGATTATAATACGGAGCGTGATTTGGTAGAGCAAGTAGCCCGATTGAATACGCAAGAAGATATATCGCGGGAAGCGAACAACATTGCGACGAGTTTATCGAATCACTAGATGAAGTCGAATTAAACACCCGCGATTATCAATCGGTGTGAGACAATCATTGGTCGCACATATCGCGTGACTCAAAAATTTGAAAGTTTTGATGCGCGGACGTTTCGTGTATGTGGGTGCAGGATATAACACTAGACTTAGATGGCACAAGATAGATATAGATTTTGAAAGTCGTATACTGACTGGTGCTGTAATAAACTCCAAGCATATCGAATTTCGTCAATTTCTCGAAGATGCGAGTGAAACTATTTGAACGTGTGCGAAATGTTATAAAAAAATATGACAATGTCAAGATAAACACTGTGTTTAATGAAATTTATAACGGATAACAAATGTGCGAACAAAAATATTACCATGAGAAACTATGAACTTTTTCATTCGACCGATTTGCGAGAATGGTATGAGTTACGCATTGTAGAACCTATCTTAACATTGCTGGAAGCATGCATTCCAGGAACATGATAACGGGTGGGCGTTGTCGTGTATACTAAAGAGTGACCGCAAAATTAACCCATTTTTGATCCCGCGATTTTGGAACTGAATTGTGTGCCAAATGATAGCTTACGATGAGACATTAATCATAACAAATTTTCAAGTTGAGCCTATAATTGGTTTAAGAGATATGAGGGATCAAAGTAGTTAAAATTCATTAAAACGTCAGCCCACATGTTTTGAAGTATGAATTTTTATATCTGTCCGATAATTCAAAACTTCATATCCAGGGGGGTTTTGTTGGCTGCTAACAACGAATTTAAAATCAGATTTTCGCCCAAAAAATTCAAATTGGGCACTTTAATATGGCGAACATATATTTAAAAAATCTTTTAATTTCTATGAAAAATATCTAGGTGTTTTTTCGGTCTTTGATTATAAATCTTAATATAATCCAAATCTAAATTCAGATTATAACAAATAAAAATAATTAATATCACTAATTACATTGTAGACCGAACAATGTAATGCAATCTTCATCCATTTTTCCATCTTTTCTGCCTTTGGTCTACCTCAGCCTTTATCTGACTATCCATGCCTGTATTTGTCTGTCTCTGACTGTTTCTGTCAGCGTCTCTCTGTCTTTGTCTGTCTCTATTTCTGTTTGTAATATTATCGAATTTTGTTCTGTAAATCGATTCACAATGAAAACACATACTGATATTTAGTTTCCTTGATTTTATTCCTTATTAATGGATACATTACATATATCAAGATTAGGTATATTTATACCATGATATTGGCCATATCCAAGAATATCCCACACAATTGTCATAATGTGACTGTAACAGCCGACAGTTCAAACATCACTTTCACATGTACAATATTTTGTAACTGAATCTCGTCCTATTTTAGCTTTATCCATGAGTACGAATGTGATGATGTTTTCCACCACGATATCAAGATTTCATGTAGGCCTTGACTAGCAAAGAATTTTCAATTGAAATTTTATACTTTGTGTAGTCTAAGGCTGCAGTTGGATGTCTAGGGTTTAATTCAAACTTTCGCACCAGAAAAGTTCTCTCTTTTTGATGTTCTGCATAATACGAGATCGCATTTCTTATTTGATATGGACCAAGGCTGAAGTAATATAAATCATCTATTGTGAGCTGAGAAAATTGAAGTTGTTGATTATTTTCTTCATTATCAATTGCTGTATATTCAAGTTCAAGATATGGTGATTTAACTTGAGAAAGATTGAATTCCTGAACAACGACTTTTAAACGATTTGGAATGTTCACTCGAGATTTCATTATATGCGCAATGTCTTCATAACTTGTGTCACTTAAAATTGGTTTATGGAATAAGTTTAAAAGCAATTTGGAGAGATTCATAATCGTTTGTCAAAGTCATGTTGCATTATGAGCTGGCAGAGAAAAGATTTTGAATTTCTTTTAAGATCAAAAACTTGTTCTATTACCCAGCAACATTTCGTGATAAATCTTGAGGTATTTGCTTCAATAGTATCAAATTGACCGAACCCGGGACAATAAACATGCAATTTCTTGTTGGTAGTTAAGACATTCACAACATCACGAAAACCTCTATCTACTAAAACGATGTCGCCTTCATGAATGGTGTTCATTTCATCATATCTACTGAAACAATCTTGTAATATAGTTGCATGATTGTGAGTTGCGTCAAATAGTCCAAGAACAAAAAGTACCCAACCGTCAGACGAACAACCCACCATAGATTTGACAAGTGGCATTTTTTTCTGCTCACTCCACAATTGCTTTTGTCCCGCATAATTTTTCGATTTTTGTGCAAGATGGTAAGTGGCATCAAATATACAAGTTTTATCATCGGGAATATCAAACAATGTTTTTGCCATTGGATTATGAGCTATCAATACTGAGCGATCGTTGTAATTAATGAATTTTTGAACTAAATTCTTATGAAGATCCTCTCTTGCTAAATTAATGTAATTGGCATCGTTCGCTCGCAAACTCCAAACAAAAAAGCTAGTTGGTTATTAGAAAGGGCAGTACGTAACTTACACAGAAAAACAGCAACATACTTTGGCTCAAGTTTTGAAACAACAGATTTACTGAAATGTTCTTTTATCGTAAAAAAATTATGTTTTAAATGTCTCATCGTTCATAGAATCAATTTTGTCAATATTGAATACAAGTTTGTCGTTGTTTTTCAATTCTTGATAGTATTCATACATGAGATCATTAACTATTCTCTGTTCTTCAACACTCACTTCTTGTGAGACTTGCTTGACAAGTGGCCAATAGTTAGTAATGCCTACATGTTTACTGCACATACGGGCATTATATTGAGCTAAGAATTTATAATTCATAAGTAGCTCATGGCAAATCATGTTTGGAACTGAAATCAGATTTTCAATATCTTTGCAACTTTAAAACGTACATCGACTATGGCAATTGATTCGATAAATACATAAATCAGACTCGTTTTGATCAGAGGGAGACACGCATGGTTTATTACTTAGTTTATAACATGTCTGACAGACTTTGCTGTTTGGTGAAATATTGTTTATTTTAACTAATTTTCATTTTTTCGTGTTATAAATTTGTCGCAAGTTCTTAATAACAAGTAATGGATTTGGAATGCTGTCAACAAAATAAAACTTGTCGTATCATTGCCATTCAATCGGTCGATACAGAGGTCCTGCCTTCATTCAAATTGCAATTTAAATTACAAAGATTCGCACTATATTCCCGTTGCTTTTTATAATTTATCCGGCTACGACGCGATTTTATTATCAAAGAAATAATCATTGTGTACGAAGAACAAGTAGAGTTACTTCCGATAACATAGGAAAAATATATTTTGTTTACGAAAAATGTTAAAAGCACCATAGACGATCAGAAAATCTGTATAAAATTGCGATTCATCGATTCATATAAATTTCTCATTAAGCTAAATAAATTGACATCTTTTCTCAGCAAGGATAAGCTAAAAATATTGCAACGCGAATTTCCCAATCTATCCGTAGAAAATTTTGATTTGCTGACTCGAAGGGCGTCTTTCCGTACGAATACATTAACTGCGCCGGAAAAGATGGAGGAGAAGTGTTTACCACCGCGTGGATCATTTTACAGTTCACTGACGAGTGACACCATATCCGAGAACGATTACGCGCACGCCGCACAGTGGGAAGAAAGTGGATTTTTTTGGACAAATTAGACTACAGACCTCAATTGAACGAATTGTAATGATTTTTTTTTTTAAATTAAAACTTAATTAATTTCCTAAAAGATTGTCGAGTCGATTGTCAAATTTTGAATTTCGCTATTATTTATTAATAAAATTATTAAAACAATGACGGAAAATGTAAGTGTTGTTTAATTTATGATTTAATTACAAAATCATCGTAGATTCAAATAATAAATCAAGTTCAATACAAATTTGCCGTAAGAGCCGAACGCAGATTTTGGTGCGATAATTTTATTCTAAAACTAATATGCCTCAAAATTGACTAATTAACCACGCTAGTATATGTTTCGATCCTCGCTATGGATCCTCCTCAGTAGAACGGTGTTATTGGTCGGAAAACCATGTGGTAATTTTTGTGCTTGGATGCGCCACGATACCTCGTCCCCATCATGGTGTCAATGATTAAAAATTCTTCTCCGAATACTTATAAAACTAAGACAATTAATTTTACTAAGTGATATTTTAGTTGTGTAGTGTGCAAATGTAATAAAATCAAATAATAAATATGAAGAAAAAGTAAATTATATTATTGTTATAATTAATTATAATTAATTAATTATAATATTTTTTTTTTTCATATTTACTATTTGAATCTACGATGATTTGAATTATAATTAATTAATTTTAATTAATTAATTATAATTAAATTAATTATATTACTTATTATTGTTAAACCCTGAACACATAAACCCTGAATCTGTAAACCCTAAACCTATAAACTCTCATCATCATTTTCGGATTTTGTTTTTCTCTTTTTCAGCATCGGTAAACAACTCGAATGCATCAGTGTGTAATTGTCTTTCTGTTTTTCGGGGAGTCTTTAAATTGGTTATGTACGGATCCAAAGATGCTAGAAGATAGTAAAACAAATCTTCATTCATTTGTTCACGAGATATATGTCGCACATGTACAAAAAACTATTTGGAATTTTTACATTTTGGCGAATAGAATTTTGTTTAAACAAATTGTTCATTTTGTCCGGATTTTGATGGCGGATCCTGCATATATCAAAGTCAAGATCATCAGAGCTGTGTCCGTTAATGTAAAGATTTATTGTAATCTTGAAAACTGTACGAGACCGCCGATTAATTTATAAAAAAAGTTAATTAGTACCTTTACCTTTGTATCTCACCTCAACATATAATCATCGGAGCAATGTCTTCTAATATAAAAAAATATCAAATTTGTTTTTTTCGTATAAATACTGATGGAATTTATTCCAAAAATTATACTATAGGCTTCTTTGTTTATTTGCGCGTACTTCTTTTATGTATCAGTTAATGTACATGAAGCGTATTGTATCAATTCCGTTTTATCAGGATAAGTGTGACAGAGAACTGTCCCTATACCATAAGAAATAGCATCCGTAATTAAATTAAAAGCAATTTTGGATTGTAATAAGCTAATATTTTATTGCTTTGGAAGGTTTCTTTTCGAAAAACGATATTGTATTCTTGATTTCAATGGAGTTTCTTCATTTAGTATTCAACGGATACAGAATTGCATTGAAGTTTTTAATAAAACAATTATATGAACAGAAGTTATTTTTAGAGAAAGAAATTATAAGAAAGAAAGAAATTATAAGAAAGTAAGAAATTATAAGAAAGAAAATATATATGGACATATTTTGTTTACAAATATATATATTTGTATATGAAAAATTTTTTACCGGATATGAAATTATAAATGTAATAATCATATGTAATTATAAATAAGAAAAAATTTTTGTATACACGAACTATAATTTGATTTATGTATAGGACATAAAGCAATAATAAAAAAATATAATATTTGTAGCTTTGTAAGAGGCCAATGGCTAAAAAATGTACACACGCACAACCAATCAGACAGATCTAAATATGCTTTCAAACATACGCAATCACTGCAAAATATATGAACCAATTCAAATTGAACTTTACATATGTTTGTAGGTTAGATTAATGTAAATTATGCATTTATGTATGGATAAATTCCGTTTGCTCGATATAACTCACAGTATATTCACACTAGTATATTCACAGCGATCAATGGTTAAGGTTTTTCATTAGACTAGGCACAATTAATCAATCACGAGTTTTTATACGCTGCATATCTGATGCGTCTTTTCTATTTATAAAATTAGAGCATTATAGTTACAATTCTGATTATTCAAATGTTTTCTGTATTGCACGATACATAAAATTATAAGTAGAATTCTGTTGCGAATTATAGATTTTGTAAAGTACGCTTTAGATTATTTCTTTAATATTAATTATATTTTAATTATAATTTTTATATTTTAATATTATTATTAATTATATTAATATTAATTATATTATATAGAATGTTATTTTGCACAAATTATATTTATATATATTTTTTAAATTTGGTAGATGATACCAAAGTGTCACCCCGACACGTCATTCAACGTGTTAAAAATCAAAAATGTTCAATAATGCCTTTTTTTATCACCTTCTATTTGTTTATTGTGTTTGATGCATTGCTAGCAGAACCTAATTAAACTTATGTAATGTAATACAAAAATCGGTATATTACACGTACATAAATGTTGTTTTACTTCATTTTGTCCGAATATTTATGTCCGAATAATTGCAATAACTATTGTGCTATTTATATTATATAGCTAAACGTTTTTTTAAAAATAGTAAAAGTGTTATATAAATATAATTAAATAATACAAAAATAATACAAAACTTCGATTTTGTTTAAAACATGGAGTTTATTGTATACACTTAATAACACATTGTACATATATATATGCAAGAACATATTCTTGAATATGTCGAACAATTATTTTTAGTGTCCACGTGCTTGAGATATTGTGCTTCCGAAAGCACAATAAAAAACCGAAAATTTAATCATAATAAAAAATACGTTTGATTAAATAATACGATAAATTACACTATGTATGTGTATTGATAGATACAAACTACAAATTATAATTACGTATGATTTCATCGTCATAAACGGAAAATTTGCTATCTTAATAAAACTCTGTACTTAAATTCTTTAACATGACTAAAAAGTAAGATATTAAAATAAAAAGAATGCATTTTATAAGAGATGAATAATACATTCATAATTTCTGATCAAAATTTTAAGATAATATTTACTTTTTTACTAAAAAAATTTCAAATATCGCAATGTTCATTTTTTGCACATTAAACCTCAATTATTCTGACGTGCTGATAAAAATGAACTTACGGCATCATTTTCAGCATCCAAAAATCTATAAGAAACACTTTGTCTAATTCAAAATAATTTTTGGTTGTAAAGTGTTATTAAAACAACACAATTTTTTTATTTTTTATTATATTATTCTGTAAATTCGTAGTATTGTGCAAAAGAACGGTGATTATATACTTGTTCCAAATATGATTTATCTCCAGAACGAGCGCTCGATTGACTCACGGTCGATCGGAAGATCGATATCCAATCGGCATTGGGAACAGACGTTGTCTTCATCGTGAGAGTTCTACACTGCCTGGCAAACTGTTTTAGTCGAAACGTCGAAAGGGTCGCTATTTTGAGGTGACTCGCACTAAATATGGTTAGATAGACATTGTACCCGGGGCAGGGCACCTCGGACAACCTCCGGTCCGCTGGTGGGGGAAATCCGCAGAAGTTACTTAGACAAGTTCGGTTCTATGATTCGGACAGTTGGTTCGTCGTGACCATCTCGTATTGTCCACCTTTCAGAAATCGATCTGTAAACATGGTAAGTACGCGTTGAAAAATCCATTGATACCAAGTTGTCCGAGAATTGCGCAAGGATCTACCGGATCCAAAGAAACACGAAGGATTTATATATATGATCACGAGATGCAAAAACACCACCGCAAATATAAGTGCATTTAACAAAAATGGATTACGCGCAGTGAATCGCTATATGCTGAGTGATGATTACATCGAGAGTATATTATAGATTCGTGACGACGAAATGTGACAGTGATTTTTATTAGATACTTTGCTATCTCGAAATTTCAATATTCTATCACGAAACTCTAACATGCAAAATCGTTCTTTGCTAAGACTTTAAAATAAAACATATTAACATGCTTATAAACTCTTTCTTCTAGTACAATATTAAGTCACTGTAAGGTAGCAAATATAATCTAACTTTTTCGTTCAGTGTGTTATGTCAAACTATTTTTTTCTTTCTTTAATACTATTTAAAATTGAATAAAAACGAAAATAGATATTTTCATAAATACGTTACACAAGATATAAAGTTTATATAAAAAAAATAATAAAAATATAAATATAAAACTTTTATTTCATGCGAAAGATATTTGTTTGGCTAATAAAATAAAAAGTGTATATATCCGACGTTAATATGATTTCATTTTTGTAATTGACAGTACAAATAATTATGTAAGAATAGTAATACGAGAGGCAATGCGATAACTGGATGAGTGCTCTATATACGTCCTGGCAGCTTTTCCATGCGATTCTATTCTTAGCGTCGACCGGCAGCGCCCTGTAAATTTTCTCATGCGATAATTGGATCAGACGATTTCATTTACAGAGACCAATCAATATAATTATATAATAATATAATTATATATTAACAAAATAATTTTTATTTTGTTAATATATAATTATATTGTTATATAATTATATTGATTTATTTTAAGAAATTATTTTAATTTAATTATTTCTCTATTCTTAATATAAAAAAGACATGAATTTATTATTCTATCTATAAATCTGTTGCAGAAATGTTTGCATAAAATTTTAATAAATATAATAATAAAAAAAAAAAANACACACACACACACACACACACACACACACATACACACACGCGCGCGCGCGCGCGTGTGTCTATATATTTTAGATAATAACAATATAATACAATTTATATTGTAAAATATAAAATATATTTTCCTTAATCATGTATGATAATTGTTTTAATTGAATTTTTTTTGTTTATTCAGTTATTCGTATAAGTCATTAATTTATATCTATTTCATAAGAAAATTAAGTATCAACCGTTTGTACTGTTATGTAAATTTGATATATAATATAGATTTTTTGTTTGCACAAATAACTTGCTTGGCTCATTGTGTTTGAATTGTTTTATTTTATATTTGGTAAATTTTACATCTTAGAAAAATGATTTACCTTACGCCGTTTTCAACGATTTCCGAACGACGTCTAAGAAAAATTGTGAATTATTGAAGTTAATAATAAATTTATTGAAAATTATTTTGAATATGATAAAAAATTGAAATATTATTTTGAATATTATTTGAAATAAAAAGTTTTATGTTCCAAATATTTAAAAGATATATCTTTTTCGTGATATTTTATGTTATTATTTCATATTATCAATTCACTTTCAGATTAATTCACTTTCCATTTTATACATAGATTTAAAATTTATTTTTAAAATTGTAAAATGTTTTAGATATTTAAACACTTTTAAAGAAAATTTATTCTATAATCTGTATTCAAGTCTTTTAAATATTTTAAAATTTCATGATTTCTCAAGACAAAAATTTTTTATTTTGAATTATATTTGAAACAATTTAGGTATACAAATTATTTAAAAATTTTTGAAGGACGCTTTCCGTTAATCATAGTTATTTCTTCATTATTTAAATTATTTTAAAATTATTTTAAATTATTTTAAATATTTCATAAAATAAAACCATTAGACATCTCTTGTGATCAGTTCTTTCTAGCAATAGAAAAGTAGTAAAAAGTATTTAAAAGATAATTAAAAATATTGCGATATTTTATATTTTAGGCAGATAAGGAAAAGAAGAAGAAGACTAAAAAGAAGGAGGAAGCGCCAGCACCCGAGCCTGAGCCAGCGCCAGCTGAAGAGAAAGCTCCAACTCCTACAGGCACACCCAAGGATTCTGGTTCTGCCAGAGCAAGCAGCCGCGGCAGTCGCAAAGCTAAACGTAGTGGATCAAGTGTATTCTCTATGTTCTCTCAGAAACAGGTGGCTGAGTTTAAGGAGGTATGGTTTAATTAAAAGATAATTTTACATACAATTATGCTCCAGATCCAAAACAGAGGCGAAAAGTTCGCCTCTATTTTAACTCTATCTATTCTGACTCCTATTATTCTGGGACATTAACAACTGTATTCCTTTATAAACAATAATCTGCCACTATTCTAATCTTCCACTATATATTTGTTAAATAAGAATTAAAAATCGAAGAATCTTTTTCAGAGTCTTTTTCAGACTTTCTAAAGAAAGTCTTTAATACGTTAGTCTTGTGAAAATTTAAAAATAAATAAATTTTATTAAATTAATAATTTAATATCTATTAAATGCTGCATGTTCATAGTGCTATTGTGTTCATAGCTGTCTCTCAATGCTGTTGTATGTATAGGCATTCCAACTAATGGACGCTGATAAGGACGGTATCATTGGTAAGAATGATCTTCGAGCAGCCTTTGATTCTGTCGGCCGATTGGCGACTGATAAGGAGATCGAGGAAATGCTTAATGAAGCTTCAGCACCCATCAATTTTACTCAACTGTTGAATTTATTCGCCGTTCGTATGTCAGGATCAGGTATATACACATATATATAATTTATTTATTGTTTCTCTAACTATATATAGTTAGAGAAACAATAAATAAATTATATATATGTATATATAATTTATTAATTAGAGAAACAACTGAAAACGTTTTAAACGTTTTAATTTTACTAATTCATTTTTTGCCTTGTCAGGTGCTGACGACGATGATGTTGTAATCAATGCCTTTAAGACATTCGATGATAATGGCAAAATCGATGGTGAAAGGTATATATAATGAGGAATACTATTATACATATTTTCCATTATACATATTCATATTCAATTCGTATTTTATTATTACAAAAGCAAAATACATTGTGTGTATGTATATATATATATACACATACATATTGCTTTATTCAGTAACACTAAAAGATATTTTTTAACCCTGACAAATTTAAACAAGATTAGTAGCATTTTTATTTTTTTATTAGAATATATCATATAAATTAAATCTGTATATAATATGGTACACACACACACACACACACACACACACACACACACACACACACACACACACACACACACACACACACACACACACATTTATTAGAAAGCATATAAAATGATTTTTATGTTTATTATATAGATTAAGGCACGCTTTAATGACGTGGGGCGATAAATTCACACCAAAAGAGGTGAATGACGCATTTGATCAAATGTATATCGATGATAAAGGTTTCATTGATACCCAGAGCTTAATTGCCATGTTGACCGGCACAGCCGAAGAAGAGGAGGAATAAGATCAACTGAAATTATATCATCAAGAAGAGAATGTTCCTAAAGCCTCATCAGATTTATACAAAATTTACCCTCCCCTCAAACGAGAACAGATTTTGTATTTAATCTTCTCCCTCTCCTGTCTTTCTCTTTTTCTCTGTTTTTTTTTTATGCTCTTTTACTCAATTGACAAAAATATGACGATAACGAAACAACTATTATATTATTCAATCTAAACAGATTGTTTCTCATTCTCTTTCTTTCTCTTTTTATATCTTTTTTCCTCTTTTTTTGTCCTTTCTGCTATTTTTCCGATCTTTTCTAACATTTTCTCTCTTTTTCTCTCTCTTGTCTATATTTCTCTTTTCCTTTTTCTATTTCTATGAATCTTTCTCTATCTTTCTTATTCATTTTAATTTGTTGGTTTTTCTTTTTTAATTTCTCCATCTATCATTTTGTTTTCTTATTCTCTCTTTCTCTCTCTCTCTCCCCCTTCCTCTTTCTCTTTTTTTTAAATTTGTTTCATCTGTTTTCTTCTTGCTCTAGCTAGAATATTACTGATTCCAGAAGGAACGATGAATACAAAAAGGCAATAAATTCCAAAACAGTTCATCCAATTATACGATATCATACTGTCGATAAATAAAGCTTCATCCTCTTTTTTCATTTATATATAGTAAAAATATTAAATCCTATAAATGAAATTCTCTGGTCTTGAGCCATCATTTTGTTGGTAGAATCGATTTAGCCTTTCAATTTGTCAAAGAAATAAATATGAGATATTATATTTTTGCTATCTCAGAAAATCTAAACGTGGCAGTTTGACCAATTAACGAAAATTTATTATCATATACATATATAATTGCTGCCCTCATTTTTTATAAATATACTTACCTCAGATTAGGTTCTGTAAATAAAATGGTATTCTGAAACTGCATCTTTCTGTATTATGAATGTAATATAATACATAATAAAGGAATCATTAATAACCAGAATATTTTTATAATTTAGAATAAATATTTAATACCAAATTATAAAAAACAAGAATTCTAACAAAAAACTCTGAACAAAGAAAATTGAATTTTCATTCCACACAAAATAAGTCCATAATTTCTTTTATTATATTCGCATATTTGTTAATAAATATTGGAAGTATACAAACACATTCGTCGATTATTGCCTTTTATGGTTCGCCCAAAATTATTTGGAAATCCAATGCAGTCTGTACATCTTTGTTAATATTGAGTGCCCACAAGTTGCATTCCACCGTCACTAATCTAAATGCTAAAAATAGTAGTAATAAATTACAATATCTGTTATCTATATTAAAAAGATTAATAATCGATAATTTCAATTTATTGTAAATATGTAGAGAAAGAACGATTTTGCTGAAATATCTAAAAATTTAGCTATCCAGGTGAGATACAAACTGCTAATGTTGACCTGATGTCAGTCATATAAAATTTCAATACTGGCAGGCTACTGTATGCCATGCTGTATTGATTCAATTGATTGGCATACCCATCCAGATAGCCAAACTTGCAGAGACAGATTTTGAGCAGAACATGTTACCAATGTTCGATAATAGAAAGGTAACAAATTTCACATAGAGTTTATAATATTAAACAACATTGCCAAATTACCGTCAGAAATCTGACGAAATCTGATGAACATTCTGTGCCATTATATTGACATAAAAAATCAAATAGAACCTGCTAATGGCAGATTAGTTGCAGAAACCAAGCAAGATCTGCGCTGTCACTGAATATTTGCAAGACTGCCGCTAGATAGTGCCCGTTGATATCCGTTTTTACATGTAAAATTTATCGAGTTCTCTATATAACCAAGCTCTATCGAACATGTCATAATTATTTGTTTATTATTTATGCGTGCATTTATTAGTGCAAAATATGATTGTATTTTTGGATCAAGGAAGCTAATGAACCTAATATAGTTATAGAAAATAATCGCTCAAATGTGACAAAGTCTGCTGACATGCTACGCCAGCAAATTGATGAACAGAAATCGAGCAAATTCTGCTATTTTGTACGTATTTAAATTATGACGTCATTGCTACTAAAAAAATCTTTGAAAATGATGTTTCAGTTTCTTTATATTTTTATTTTAAGCATAATTTTAAACATGATAATAAGTAAACAAATAAATAATATAAAATTTTATTAATAGAAATTAATATATTTTACATTTAGATACATTAGATTCTGAAAATGTCTAAAGGTACAAAAGTATCGTAATCCTTGTTCTCTGTATCAATACCAGCAATCATTTTCTATAACTATTAGGTTCATTAGTTTCCTTGATCCAAAAGTACAATCATATTTTGCACTAATAAGTGCACACATAAATAATGCACAAATAATTATGACATGTCCGAGCTTCGATAAAGCTTGGTTATATAGAGAATAAATTTTGCATGAGAGAAATCAATGAGCATTACTTAGCGACAGTCTTGCAAATATTCAGTGACAGCGCAGATCTTGCTTGGTTTCTGCAGCCAATCTACCATCAGATTCCATTCGCAGGTTCTGTTTGATTTCTGACGCCAATCTGCTAGCACAGAATGTCCAACAGGTTTTGTCAGATTTCTGATAGCAATTTGACGACATCGTTTGATATTACAGACTTTGTATGAAATTTGTTGCTTTCTGTTATCAAACGTTAATAGTATGCTCTGCTCAAAATCTGTCTCTGCAGGTTTGGCTATCTGAGATAATATTGGAATGATAAATCTGGCGTAGTATTGATTTTCAATATCGTATCTATATTAGAATATTGAGTATTATTTTAATACTATATATCAATGCCAGTCCAGTATCAATTAATAATAGAAAAACAGTGATTTCCAGCAATTCTACTTTACTATTATTATAATATTATTCTATTTAGGGGCTGATTAGATTTTGTTTAGTGATTTTTAGAAAAAAGTGGATAAGATTTTGTAACACTATAAACTATATACGTTATTACACCTACATCTTTTAGGTATTTTCAAAAAATATTCTCTTGAACATATCATCATAAATAAGTTATTTAATTTTAACTTCATTGTCAGTGGGAAGTATACTTCCCACTTATTTTCCTTTTATTTTTATATTGTAAAATTTATTGTTTCACAAAACTAATGATGATTTTGGACTTTTCCGGTACAGAAATACTTACTTTACATGTTTCCAAAGTTTTTTGCACGCAATTGTCCCTTAGTAATTGTTTATAACAATTTAAATGTAAAAAAGCAATTTTTTCAGAAAAAATCGATTTCTCGTTTAATTAAAAATTTTATATCAAACCATTTTCAGGTATAAAGAGTTTTTGAGGTCATTGATTACTAATCTGAGGTCGAAACTGAAAAATAAAAAATGGCGGATCCAACA
This sequence comes from Cephalotes varians, assembly GCA_037157785.1. NCBI lineage: Eukaryota > Metazoa > Arthropoda > Insecta > Hymenoptera > Formicidae > Cephalotes > Cephalotes varians. Next base: position 74,219 of record JANQDE010000346.1, on the reverse strand, counting down.
TGGTGGATGGGAATATAAACTGAAAATTTTAAATATATGGAGATTCTAGATTCTCGATGATTCAAACAAGGAGAGGAAAGGGCTGATGGGAATCGGTGCGATAATTAGTGCGCAAATTGTTAATAAAATTAATTTAAGGTATACGGTTCAGCCAATTTTTTGACCATTTTCAGTCAGTTGATTGGGATAATGTAGAGATTTTGAATGTGAAAAGGAATTTGAACAAAAGACTGATCTCCGAAATGATCAATATTAAATCTCAAAGTAAGGGTTTAAATTTGCAAATGGATTCCCTTGATCGGGTTTACTTTTCGTGCCTCTCGAATATTTAGGATATTCATTATTTACTAGTCATATATTTTTCATTATTTATTATTATCTCTTCTGACCTTGTCAAAATAAGACTGTAACGTATACTTCGCATTCAGCGTTTGACTTTCTCATAACATCGACGATGTTGTGTGTGGTGTGCCGCACATTTAAGTTGAGGATGTGATATAGCTATTGGAGGTGAGTTGTCTGCATTACATTTAATTGCTTATTCAATTGGTCAATAATTTTAGTTTTGATACTTTGGATTTTACATTTTATAGAATTGCTCCATATCAATCTTCCAAAAATTATCGGTATATAAATAACAATAAGAACAAGACAACTCAACTTCGTGACAACAATTACCTTGAATAACTTATGCGTATTTCTATTGTTACTGAAGATGGCCAAAAAGTTGGCCGAAACGTATACCTATTAAATTAATTTTACTTATTAACAATTTGCACACTAATTACCGCGCCGATTCTCATCAGCCCTTTCTCCTCCTTATTTGAAAATTTTAAGTTTGGAAAAATATGACCGTATTCTACAAAATTTAATAAATATATATACATGGTTTGTATAAAAAGTATCGGGAATAATTTTTTCCTGACGTGACTGTACGTCGCAGCGCCTTCGCACCGAGCGGGCTCGGTGGTGAGGAGTCTGACCTTCAAAACGCGCCAAGCGTCAGTCGCCTGCGAGCGTTTGTTCAGGCTAGATCGAGTTTTTAGTGGACCCCTACCGAGTAACTCGGTGCAAGCTCAAAATGCAGCGAGCGACTGGGTAAATCGGGTACGGAGACGTTGGGCATGATTCGCCAAGCTTTCTTCCTTGAAAACTTGAAACCCCGATTTATCCAGTCCAACACAAAACTTGGCGTACCGCTGTTCAATCGTTCGCTGCATTTTGAGCTTGCACCGAGTCACTCGATATGGATTCACTAAAAACTCGATCTCGCCTGAACAAACGCTCGCAGGCGACTGACGCTTGGCGCGTTTTGAAGGTCAGACTCTTCACCACCGAGCCCGCTCGGTGCGAGCGCGCTGCGACGTATAGTCACATCAGGAAAAAATTGTTCCCGATACTTTTTATACAAACTATGTATATATATATATATATATATATATACACGGTGGGTCATTTTAATCGATCCACCTAAATATCTCTGTAGGTAAGCCACCTACAGAAACATGGTTCGGATAAAAATTGTCGAGGACAATGGAGGCCATCCATCTGTATTACTGACCTTGACCTTCAGGTAGATTTTCAAGATCATTTGAAAGTCAAATTATTCTTAAATTGACCTTGACAAAATCACAGCAGTAAACTACGCTATACTATCTCGAACGTAAAACTTCCCGTTCTTTCCGAACGGGAATCCGGTGTCAAAAATAGGGGTTTCTATTCAAAAAAATTATCGTGTATATACATATATGTGTGTATAAAACAATATAGTCTTTTGATATTTAGCTTAGATGCGTTGTTTTTAAGATAGAAATTCACAAATATTCAAAGTTGCTGAAAGTATTATACCACATATAAAAAAGTGAATTATTGACAAAGCAATATAAAATATCGCCTGTATTGTATCTGTCATTTTGAGTTCTTGATAGTAATCTTTATCATTTAATTTTACATTTTTAACATAATACAAAAAAATGGATTTGCCGCAAATATATTCACATTTTTTCTAATTTTTTACCCGATGGCGGCCATATTAAATCCGCCATATTGAATTTTCAAAATCTGACTTCAGATTCGGAATCAACAGTCCAAAAAACGTAGGTGTGCATAGTTTCAAGAAAATCTGCTGAAAAACCTAATTTGGCAGTGAAAGAGTTAAATGAAACTATAAAATTGTAACAATTAATCCCATACTCAAGGTTGATTGTCACACGTTCCAAGGTTGGTAGTCATATTCAGAGATTTTTTTTGCAATAACAACTTAATCGATCACGATAATTACGATTTAATGCACGGATCATATTAAATTTTAACGCTACTTGTCGAATAGACAAAACAAAATTATGTATTTTCATTGCTTTCAAAATAACAAATATCAGGCGAAGTTTTACCTTTATCTCTCTCTCTCTCTCTCTCTTTCTCTCTCTCTGTATGTGTGTGTCTCTTCCTTTCTTGTTTTCATACTATAGTTACAATTAACCTCACATAATCTCTATATGACTGTTCAAGCCAGTGTTGTCAGATGGAAAACGCGACTTTCTCAAAGAATAGTATGATAGGAAGCCTCATTTAGGACAATTTACTCCACATAATCGTTTTTTAGTAAGAGGGATTATATTTACAGTTTTTATTTATTCAAATTTTGTTAATAATGATTAACCACAACAAAACTTATCTAAGACATGCTATTTTCTACAATTATAATGAAATCACAATTAATAATACCAAAAACTAACAAAAAATAAAATAGATCAGAAAAATTTACTCATTAACTACATTTTCTTAAAAATTGTAAGTAATACGCGAGTAATATACGCGTTTGCTTTTAGCACAAACCATTTTAAATAAATCAATATTACATTAGCATTTTAAAGTATAAAAAAGAGAATTTTCTGGCATGTATTGATTAAGTTATACACGGCGTGTCTCAAAAGTTTCCGGAATTTCACTAAAATTTATTCTTTAAAATAATAATTATAAATTTTTATTTATAATCATTATATCATTAAAATATATCTCTTCCAAAGAAATACAATGTTTAATACAACGATTGTATAGCTTTAGAAAACTTCGCTGAAAATCTTCCTTTGAAATGGTCGAAATGGCTTCGATCGAAGGGATGTCCAAAATAATGTCGAACTATTTCTCTTCAGCTTCATTTTCGGGAACAAAAAATAGTGGTGTTGTCAAATTTGGAGAATATGGGGAATAATTAAGGATTAGAACCGATTTGGAAGCAAGAAATTTATGCACGGCGATGTACTTGTGAGCCGGAGCATTGTTATGCAAAAGCGACCAGTTGTCTTGTGTTCGATATTGAGGAATCCGATCAATTTTTACTAGCTTCATTCAAGCAATGATGTGATTTTGAGTCCAGGCACGATATTCCCCCTCCACTACATACACAGAGTCATCCTCGATTTATCCGTGTAACAACCATGTAATATCGTCTGTACGAAGAAAGTTTGGAAACTTCTGAGACTGTGTAACTTTTTGTCAACTAACCTCGTATGATAACCAATCTTGGTCTCCCCTATTGGCAGTACTGAAAAACTATATAGTTCATATTTATAAATTTTCAAAGCTGGCAATGTATATCTAGAGTACGGAAGTTCTTATTGACAGAATTTGATTATCATTTTTAACGCCATTTAAAAGTGATATCCCAAATAATATGAACTAAAAAGATTAAAAAGCAACATCAGCCTAAATCAATAAACTCGCATAAATTATTCGTCTTATCCGTGACGTACTGATCGAGGGATTGAATTCGAGCTCACGCTTCTCGCATTCGCGCACGCGCATTCTCAGAAAGAAATAAAAAAGACTTTAAGGAAATATTCTTTAATGTAGTGCAACATAATACAGAGTAAAACAATTTAAAAGAATAAGGACATGTCTGAATGGATCGACGACTTGTTTCTCAAATCTAAAACGTTCGTTAGACAGCCGTACATTTGTCTGGGAAACATGCTTCGTGATGTTTCAGTAATTCGTTCTTCGTGACTTGATTTGTTCAAGTATGACTCAGTACGCGTGGACGTACCACTGCCTTCCCTCTTCGAAATCGTCCGACAATTAGGGCAAGCTCATTAGATTCCAGAACTCCTGGACGGATTCCCTGCTCTACCTTGTGCTAATGTAGTGGGCATTACTTCTTATTAAATACTATCTCTTCTGGAATCCAATGCAGTTCTGTTTTTAGAAATTTTAGGATCTTTCTTCGTTCCTTCGAAACTTTCGAGCAAGATCCATTTCGACGTTTTGTAGAAAAATGACCGATCTTCGAAGTGATGATTTTCGAGTATTCCCCTATCTGCTATCATTTTTCAAGAAGATCATCTGTACTTGCTTTCTTAAGCATTTATCTTTTTTGATATCTTCGGACAAGAGGGGAAATGATTTCATGGATTTTGCGTGCTTAACACTCCTCAAATCCCTGCTTCGGCATTTGCTCTTTAATTCACGGAAAAACTATGGTCAAAACCGTGAATGAGGCTGTTACGTCCAGACCCTAGGATAACTTATTTTATTTTGAAAAGAGAGGATTTGAGATAAGCTGAGTATAGAAGGACGTTTCAGACTTCTCTTTCGCGGATCAACGCGCTATGGCGTGAGCTACGAGTCGAACACACTTGTCTCAAGTCTCAGATGCGTGTACCATATCTTAGCGTACCATATGGGTGCTATGATGCCGTCTGGAACAGCGCGTTCGTCGGTTCTTTAATTTTAAATCTTTTAATTTTAAGTTTAATTTTAAGGAACTATATCCATGACCAGGGAACAGACCACGTGTGATTTTACGAAGATAACAGGATGGTACGAGGGTATTTAAATTGAATGCAACTATTCAAAGTAAAAGAAAGCGTTTAATCTTAGTGTTAATACAAGTTGAACATTAAATACAAAAAAAGATATTCATATTTTGTCTAAGATTACAATCGATTTTATTTAAAATTACGAGGGGAATAAGTGTGATTTTATGTTTACAGTTTATTTGTGTTGGATTGAGTGAGTATATTATTGTAGAGAGAAAACGGAAAAGGAATGGGATATTAGTCTATTTTATGGATAGTGGCTGTCGAAGGAGAAAAAAGATTATGAAAAAAGAAAACGGGAACTTCGTAAAGAAAAGGAGAGTAAGAAAGAAAGATGGGGATGATTGCGCTYGAATCTTGACCTGAGGCGACAGACCTGATTTTGACTAGGTCAAAATCAAACCAAAATGTTCCACAAAATTATCTTATCGAAATTAGTCATACATTTCTAAGACCCGATCTTTCCGCTTGTAACGTTATCCCATGCCCCGCAGGATCCCCCGCATACCCTTCGAAGCTCCTGAGTTAAAACCCTAGTTATCCTACTGTGAAGGTTGCTCAGTTGCACATTTTTTTTGTTTTTGGGGGAAAATTGGCATGATATTGAGCCAATAAAGACAAGAACGGTAAGATTAGAACACGATCCGATGAAGGGAAGATTGCTGTGATCTGACCACCAAAGGCAAAATTGCTAGCGATTATCCACCAAAAGCAAGATCGCTGAGAACTCACATATTAAAGTTTTACATGAAATGTTCGAATCGCACACCATTTATGTTTGACAATGTGCAATACATTCGTAAAAATTGGACACAGCTGCGACATGCTATTCTTTGGGACGGCCAAATCCCGAGAGGGCACGCCCAATTTACACGTAATTATCGATACTCAATTTTAGAGGTGCTCGGTAACGGTATCAATACGGTATCTACTAATCGAAATATTCGGTAATGGAATCAATATTTAGTCACTATTTGAAATAGTCGGTAATTGAATCGACAGTATTCAATCATTGAGATGTTTGGTAACAGATTCAACACGGTACCCGCGATGACTCTGATTAGATCTTACTCAAAAAGAATGGGCGCGGATAATCGCGCCACTCAAATAATTTCCGTAGACTTCAAAATAACCTTTCAATATACCCAGCCACACTTCGTCCAGTATGATATAAAGGGGCGGGATTCTTTTAAACGCGAATAGAAGGCTCGGGAGAAGAGACGGCAGTAATGACGACAAGCATAAGTAAATTAACAATAACAAATGTATATATTTAAATATGAAGGTAACATTGAATAACATATTTTAACGGAACGTGCAACGATGCGCCGAAACAACACGATATAAGGCGATCTCATATAGCTGCAGCCTCCAAACAATACTGTAATGACGAGACTATACAACATTAGAGGTACGCGGTACCTGCGATACGATAAAACGTTACTATCTGCGCAATACCGCAAGGTGCAGCGACAATAGCGCAGTAACACAACGATTTAACGCAACAAGGAAATGCTCGATTTTAACGCGACAATGAATTCATCGATTGATTTACCGCAACAATAAAACAATCAATGTAACGCAAAACGGTATAATAAACGATAGCGCAATAACGCAATGATAAACGTTATAGCAAAAATGAAACGATAAACGGTAACGCGCTAAAGAAATGATAGACTCTACCGCCAAACAGTACTATAAGCGGTAACGCGATAACAAAACGATAAACGAACACCGCGAGACTATCGGTGGCGGTATATCTGAGAGAGACCTCCCCGCGCGGTATTTCGAGCTTCCTTCTCGGTAACTTGGGGCCGACTGACCTCGTGATTTCCACGGTTAATCCCGGGAATTCTTATGGAATTTTCTAATTTCCGGGGCCGCTATTTCCGGCCACTTAGGTACAGTACGAACGTTTACAACGAAGTCTCGGCCCACCCGAATGAGAGTTATCGGTCACCTGAGTGGCTGCTTACAATGTTGGTCGTCGACGTCGATATCTCGCTCTCGCCAGTTCTTTCTCTGGAGATGCGTCCTCTCTTCTCGACAGCCCACCGAACAGTGTCCGCCACAGTCACTCGTCCTAAGCCTCTCATCTCCTGCGCAGATCTTTCGCGCATTCGATCTATGCCGGCTGTGAAGACGCCCTCGATCGATCCTTAGATTATTTGGGCACTGTCCCTATTTTCCGCCGATTTCGGGAATTTTTACAGTCCTTTATCCTTTAACGCAGGAATCCATGTCCCATCCTTAGAGTTGAATCGGCCTGGCTGGCCAGGTCGAGGCTTGCATCCTCCGTCAATCTGCTTACATACTCTACCCGTTCCGCGACACGGGGAGACTCTAGTGTTCTTAAAGCAATTAAAACGAGGTAAACGGCCTCAAAGCAATAAAAGGTATTAATATTCAAAAGTCATTTATTAATAACAAACATAATGTGGACGTTTCGCCTATACTAAGGCTTCATCAGCAAAATTCGAAATGTGAAAAAATTGATCAATAATACAACAAGAACATAATAAATAAATAAATAAATAAACATAAGAATCCCGAGACAAGAAAGCAAACTAAGGTCAGACATTAAGTCTAGTGTTCTTGCTCCCTGTGGGCTGTGGGGACTCCGAGGCTCCATGTTATTCCGGGACCTCTACTGCCACAATATTAAGATCGGATCCTGAACTTGCGACGACACTCCCGGACATGTCAGCACTCCTGGCTTCCATCTTCCTCTGAGATTGACCTTCCTTTCCTGATACATATCTTCCAAGCTGCTGACCACCCAGACTACCATCCTCTAATCCTAGACTCAAATAAATAATGAGAACTTGCTCCAAAACAAGAGTGGGGAAGATCGTTTCTTTCCAGATAGGAAAAGGACGATCCCTGAAATCTCCCCCTCGATCTGGCGATAGTCCTTGCGACAAGGCGTTTGAGGGCATCACATCACACAGCATATCGAGGCATGCACGCATAATCTGGTCTACTACACATTCTCTGTGCGTACGAAGCATCCCTTTAGTCTGAACGAACTAATGAATGTCGATCTGGTTCGAGCTATAGCGGTGTTTCATCTGCGACAGTGTATGATTGTTGTTCACAACCTCGTATTTTGAATCGGGACATTATTGTTAAACACGTGATTTATTTGAGCTTTTTTGTAACTATTCTGTTCAATTTTTATTTTTTAGTTTATTTAAACTTTTAATACTTTTATTTGCTAATAATCGCACATTACAGCAGCAAATTTATTCTAATTTACAGCAATTAATACTACATTTACATTAAGTTTTTAATTTCAGATTATTCAAAAATTTAACGGTACCTTCGTATACATTTTTATTTTCTTTGAATATTTTACTGTTTGTGACTTTTTTGTGACTTTTCATCTATTTCAATTGTTCATAATTTGAAAATTAGTATCTCTTAAATTTTTCATATTATTCCGCTTTCTTGTTTTTACATACTGTAATTATTTGGATTATTTTGGCTTCATTATCACGACATATCTTTCAGAGCAAGAAATCTCTCTTGGTGTTGTGAGATTGGGGGAATAGTAAGCGATCCTATAATGAAAGGAAATCTTTAATCAGACCTTTTGTAATCAGATTCATATTTATAAATTTACCGTGGATCGATTATGCACTTTAGACAGTTTGGTTACAGTGAAAAATCATCCAATTCCAGGACAGCCAGCATCAACGAATAATGAAGAAAAACAATTAGATGTTGCATTTATTCAGAATCCACATCTCTTCCTTCATAAAAAATCTTAATAACATAATATCGATCATAAATCTGTGCATAAGAATTTAAAGCTCAAGTTTCATCCCTACAAAGTTAAATTAGTACAAGAGTTTAACGACGATGAGTCTAATCGTTGTTTGGAATTTTGCAACTTAATAATGGAGAGAATTAACGCCAACTTTTTATTTAATATCGTTGTTTTTCCCGATGAAGCAACCTTTGAATTAAACGGTCAAATTAATAGACACAGTTTCAGATATTGGAGTGACAATAATTCGTACTGGATGTCGGAAAGATATACTCAATATCCACAAAAATTAAATGTCTGGGCAGGTGTTTTGAATGACGTATTAATTGAGCCATTTTTCATTGATGATGATTTGACAGCAGAGAAATAGCTAATGAAGCTATGTTAAGAAAATAGATATTCCCGATAATCAGACAGATCGTAAGTGAAAATTTTGACGAGATATGACAAAACGGCGCTCACATTATGATAGAAAATGCTTTGGACACAGTATTTCCTAATCGATGGATAGAGAGAAAGGGAGAGATTGAGCCAACTATAAGATCGCTAGATTTAATTCTGCTTGATTTCTTTCTGTAAGTTCTCTTAAGAGTAGGGTACAGCCAAATAATCTATAGATCTTTCGTATTCTGGAAGAAGCTGCTCTAATTGATCGAAATATGATTAAGAATACCAATTTGTGTCCAATTCTTGAACGTATTGCACATTGTCACATTGTGGTGCACAGTTCGAACATGTAAAATCTTTAATGTTCAACGATCGTGCTTTTGGTGAATAATCATTAACAATTCTGTCTCTTTTTGGATCGTGCTCTGATCTTGCCGATCTTACCTTCATTGACTGCATTAACTTACCGATCTTGCCTTTATTGGCCGAATCAACCACCAATCTTGCTTTCATTTACTGGATCAATCATCGATTTTGCCTTCACTGGCTAGATCATTTTCCGATCTTCCTTCAAAAGAGATATTGTGTGACTGGATAACCTTCGCGTGATACATATTGGGTAATGCTAATACCGACGGTATTCGAAAAGTACTTAATAAAAAAATACTTTCTTATAGTGTTTGGAAACAATACCTTTCCAAACACTATAAGCAATTATTATTGCTTTTTAAGAAAAACAATAATAATATGCAATAAAATTTAAATTTCCATTTAAAAAATTTATCAATGACTTTGTTTTGACTTTGGCGAGGCTACCCAAGATCAAACTGATAATATCAATAAATGGATCTTTTTAGTTCTTTTGTCAACTTTTGTCTGAAACATTTTTCTTACATTTTCAGAATTGTTTAAGGATACCGACCTTCTTTCCTGTGTGTGTGTATATATATATATATATATATATATATATATATATATATATGAATATCTTGCAAGTTTTATGAATACTTACTTATTTTAAGAAAATGAATAATATAATTTTATACTGTCTTATTAATAAGTAAAATTATAATTATTTTAAATGATTAATAAGGAGAGACCAGGGCTTGACACAATGTTTATTCGACATTTGATTTTTTAAACAACTAATTATTATGATTAAACTATTCTAATATGTTAGAGAGAACTTTTCTCTATTTTCATGCTAGGAAGGGATATGTTGATTCGGCAAGCTTAGTTTGACTATATCGAGCATATAAGAAATGCATGAACATTCAATTACGATTTAATTTTGACAAAATACTTATATTTAATATTCCTATATTGAAGCAATCTACATTTAAAATAATTTACATTTAACAATATTAATAAGTGTAAGCTACTCAT
>JANQDE010000346.1:43388-60883 GCA_037157785.1 Cephalotes varians | reverse complement strand
TAAATGGACTTGGAATTCTTTCTCAGCGACCCCAAAAACATATAAAAACGTAGTCTGAGATCAGGACCAAAAATTCGATTTTTTTTGTGTAAGAACATCAGTTTTTTGAGGTTATGAAAAATGGTGAGGTGATAGGGTTAAATGGACTTCAGATTCTTATTCAGCGACCCAAAAAACATATAAAAAACATGGTCTGACCTCTGGGCCTGGAAGTCAATTTTTTTTTGTGTGGCTGTGTTATCAAAGAAGATAAAAAAATTTTGTCTATTTGAATTTAGATATAAATATTTTATCAAAAATCCTGTGGATGAATAAAAATCCTGTGGATGAAAAAGCATCTCTTTTCTCTTAAAGTAGTCTAACCGATGTTCTTGTAAGACAGACTATAAGATATTCAAACTGGTTACTAGAATGTAAAACTTTTTAAAGTATTATCAAACGCTTACATATATGCTTAAGTTTCTACATAATTATTTTGATGACCCAGCAAAATTATTTTCGGATTTATATAATCTAAATTTTCAAATACTTCAGCAAAATCATTCTTTCAGTGTAACTATTCACAAAATTGATAAAATTTTCTATAAATGTCATAAAATATTTTGATATAATTATTTAAAAAATGAAGAAAACATATAAATAAATTATTTAATAACAGGTATAATATTGCTCGCGGATAAAGCAGATTAAAACTGAATAGAAAAATTTTGCAATTTTTAATTAATAAAAAAATAATTAATAAAGATTTATGATTGAGCAACCGATTCAGAGGCAAATGTAAACATGCGTCGAGGAAGAGAGTAAAATTAAATTCTAGTCCTAAACGCAAAACGCAGTTCGCAAATGCAAACAGTTACAAACGTTAATAGAAACATCAATAGTTACTATATATCGCGTCTGCGTTTGCGAATTGTGTTTTGTGGTTTATATTTTATACAGCACAGAAATGCGGACATATTGCAGAATAATTTTTTTTGTAGAAAGAATGCAATATTACGTATTTATTGCAAAACATTACTGTGTTATTACTGCATGATTACAATAACATTAAGACGTTCGCTTTTAAAAACATTACAACGAAACATTATAGTATTGTTACACTATCATTGTTGCAACTATCTAATGATGTTACATACAAAACACTCATATAATTTCCAGGAATATCAAGTCTCTGAATTAATTTTTACATAGAATCAAAAGTTGTATTGTTAAAAGTTAAAATATATCTTATTTATTTTCGTATTCGAATCTAATTCTAAGTATTTGCCTAAGGAATTTCACTTTATTAAAATATGGGTGAAAAATCTCATAATGCTGCACCATTTATTTTATCCTATATAATATTTTACTTACGAGAAGCCCTCCAGGGCTTCTCGTAAAAAGTTTTTTCTTATATGTCAAAACTTTGTCTCGATCTCCGGTAAAATCCAATGTAGTCAAAATTTAATCATTTGTGAAAGGTATGATAAAGGTCAATAAAGGATTCATATTTAAAACTTAATAAAATTTAAAACAGGTCCTTCTATATCTAAAGCTGTAGAAGAAAATATTGAAGAAATTAAGAATTATTTTGAACAAAATCCAAATGCTTCCATTCGGAAAGCTGTCCAAGCCCTTCAAGTATAAAAAACAACGTTACACAAGATCTTAAAACATTTCCTGAAAATGCGTCCGTATAAAATAACATCTCATTAATTGCTAACCGAACGCGCTATGACCAAACGTATGGAATTTTGCAAGACGATAAATGGAAATGTTCGAGGATAAAAAACTTGATGAAAAATTGATAATTTACACAAACGAGGCATATTTCTGGCTAAACGGTTATGTGAATAAGCAAAATTCGATTTTGAGAGTCGGAAAATGCCAACGTTTCTCTGGCTAAACCTTTACATTCACAAAAAATGGGAGCGGTTTCACTTGGACACGATGCAAATGCCCACAACCACTCACAGCGACTGATGCCTAAAGGCTTTCCACTGTTCAAGCGCTGTGAGAGGCTGGTGGGCAATTGAATCGTGTCTATTTGAACTCACAAAAAATAACGCATAGGGTGCGATCTCGGTAAAAGAAATTTATCTCTTACTCTTCGAATCAACAGTCACTAATGAAAGTTACAAGCAGCTTTTTGAACAAAAATTCTTCCCTCACATACATAAAAAAAGAGGCCTGATCAGAAAGTTTCATTTTATGCAGGATGGAGCGACATCAAACCTAGGAGATCTTTGAAACAATCCAAGTTTATGAAGCAACCGAGTCATCGGTCTGAGATATTCCAAATTTGCCCAGGGAGTCTAGAATGTGTATTCAGTTATTGAATTATTCAATTATATAGAATTAGTCAAAACAAATTTTGTAATTGCCTATAGAGCCTCCGCTGATGTACGTGCGTGGATTTGAAAGGTGAAATGAAAATCGTCTCTTGGTGTAGTGTAGACATGTATTATCAGTTACGTCACTGATAATACATGTCTACACTACACCAAGAGACGATTTTCATTTCACCTTTCAAATCCACGCACGTACATCAGCGGAGGCTCTATAGGCAATTACAAAATTTGTTTTGATTTTATCTAAGAGCCATATATCTTAATTTTTCTTTTTGTTTAATTTTAAATAGAATTATTCAGTTACAGTGGGAGATCGTATTTACCGGATTTAAATGTGATTTCTTTCTTTGAGAGTACATTAAAGACAATTGTTGTATGCCGGAAATTCAAAAACACTGCCAGATTTAGTAGCAGCTATTGAAAAGTTCGTCAGTAACATTAAAGACGCCATATTAGAAAAGGTTTTTACGAGTTTTCGCAAAAGAATTGAGTTTTGTATAAATTTAAATGGTGCGTACTTCGAAAATATTTATTAGCTTATTTAATTATTAGCATATTTTTCATCAATAAAATAAACTGATATACAAATATTTTACTTAATTTTATTTGTATCTATTAAAAACTGCAGACTTTTTTTTCAACGTAATTTTTGTTTTTTCAATATAATTGAATACATTTGAAAATGACAGCTAGTTTCAACACATTCCCATAGGACACCCTGTACGATCGATTGAATATATATTCATGTTGTGTCTTTTGAGAATTTTTTTTAAATCATCAATTTGTTATAATAGGGTTTCGAGGTATTAACATATAAGTGTTAGTGTCTGAAAAATTCTTTTCCATATTCTCAATATATTCCACCCTATCAAGAGTCATCACCGTATTATCTTTATCGGCTCTAGTAAATAGAATATTGGGATTATTAGAAACAAATTTTTTTGTTGTTGAGACAATTAAAAGTATATCTTTGTCAGTCGTAGATCTGTTGACTATTTGTTTTAACTCTTTAATAAGTGGAAATAATTTATTTCTAAAAACATTATTGTTATGTATGTATATGTAAAAGTTATTTTCGACAGCTTTTATACATTCTATGATATTTTCTTCTCTATTAAAAGTAGAAAGGCAAAAGTCTTGACCCAATTGTAACAACCCTACAACTTCATTGAGAATAAGGATATTAGTAGTATTAACGAACCAAGTCTTTCCAACAAATTCGAACCTGATATTGAAATTCATAGGTTTCAACTCGATCTTATGAAATGAATCTGTAACAGGAAATCAATGGAAAGAATATTTAAGAGATTGACTATTTGAAAAATAATAATATCTAATATCTAATATTGATGATATGATTCTTAAAATTCACATAATAAAAATTGTGGTTTCTTATTAACCAATCAAAATTTTAGATGGGCGATTGCTTTCAATGTAATACTTTCAAATAAATAAAACAAATAAATCTTTAGTACTTTTTGATAGTAAGGAACATTATTCCAATATTCGGAAATTGTACGCACTAATCTCACGGATATGAACAATAATGGAACACGAGTTCCTCGGCGATTTTATTGACTCGTGGGAAATCTTAAACCAAATGCAGAGTCGCTTTAAAAATTAATGAAAACAATGAAGACTTAACCTACGCATAGAACAAATTTAAAACTAACGCGAGATTATGTTACGGGGATTGGATGCAAAGCATTCGAAAGACAATCGAAGAAGAAACAGATGGAAGTGTCCCGTTTGACTACATTGCGATTGCCCACGTTGCGATTGCCTTCGTGTTACAATTGCCCACGTTGCGATTGACCACGTTGCGATTGATCATGTTGCGATTGTCCATGCATTGCAAATGACCACGTTGCAATTGATCATGTTGCGATTGACCACGCCCCACACAACACATGGATGTCCTTTGGACGTCCATAGGATGTCTCGTTTGACATRCTTCGATGTCCAGATGACGTACCAAAGATGTCCCGAGGACGTCTGGCAAACGTCTTTTGGACGTACAATGTACCGCTTTCAAACGTCTAATGGACATTTTTAGGACGTCTCAACAGGACATAAAATGGACTTTTTATGGATGTTGTTTGGACATATTGTGCATTGCGCGATTAGGAACTTGTTTAGTAAAAAATGATGTTTATCAGTAAAAGTAGCGTTAATATTTTCAAATAATGCTTATAATACAAGAAACATGGATATTAATTAAATTAAATAAAAGCCACATAGGTCAAACTGGATTTTTGTGCTAGTATATCTTATGTGATTTTATTCAGTCTTGAAACACAATCATACAATGAAGAATTTTTTCTTCATTGTATGACTGTGTTTCAAGACTGAAAATATATTTCGAGGCGCAGTTTGACAAACTTAAAAATATATATAAAATCATATAAAATATACACAAAAATCTAATTTAATCTATATGGCTCTTATTTAATTTAATTGTTTTTATATTACGGTCTATAATCTGTATTCTATTATATTAGTACTACTTTTACATAGAATATTATTTTTTATTAAACAAATTTCGAATCATGCATATATAATATCAAAAAAATTACAGGTATATTTTACAAGCAGTAGCTTTATTGTTTGAATGAAGACATAGAATATAAGAAACTGAAATTGAATAAGAAACTGAAATTGAATAATTATATTTTAAGAATAATTGTTGATTAATTCGAATTTAAAGAAATTGAGCAAAATTCAAAATTCTAGACTCATATTTTTCCTTGCCTCTTCCAAGTTTTTCAGACTTGTGGCAACCCTGTATAGGTGTTACGTATTAAATATTTTAATCGTAAATTTTAATCGTAAATATCTCATATTTGTCAAATAAATTATCATTAWTGTATTCAATTCTGATTTTTTGGGATGCGATCTTTTGCTYGTCTAAACCAATCAATAACCTTTATTTCGATGTCTCGATCATCACAGTTTTTGTAGCGCAGTTTCACGGCAGCTGTAAATGAAAAATTACTATGTTAWAAATATATAATAATTACTCTTCTTACATATAAGTATAAATATTTTTTAAACAATAATATTTATTGTGCAAATAATAACTTAAATTAATAACAAAAATAAGTAAATCAAGCCATAAAAACATTTATTTCATTTACCAAATATTGTACGGGCCACTAGAGTGCCCTCCAGTCTTTTGTTYTGTTTTCGTCCCAGCCATGATACTCCAATTGCTAATTCGGAAGAAAATAGTTTTGACAAGATGCGCCGAATAAACTCATTCAGGTCTCGTCCCCCACGTCGAAATAGCATTTTTTCCTTACATAAAAAAAAAAATTAACAAAAATTTGATATTTAGTGCTTACTGCTTAAATAGTTCTGAATAATWGTTTAAAAAAATTAAATTGTTATAAATAATATTATGTATATTGCTTATAACAATTCAAGCTTTTTAAACATTTATTTAGAATTGTAAGTTGTATTTACTCTACAAAAATAGAAATAAATGYCATAATAATAATTGGCGTTTATTAAGTTAGAATATGCTAAATACTTACAAGTTGTCCACGAGCAGCGTCATTTGAATGCAGTAAGTTTTCTAAGTCACAGAAATACTGCCAGTTTTGYAATGGGAATACTGGCAGAATATTGTCATCTGGCGGATCCTCATTTTGTTTGGTAGGGATGACTTCTTGTTTGTCAGACAAGTTAAAAGACAAATTGGTAATTATTTCCGCTATTCCACGCAATTCAAATTTGATCATTATCAGATCGCGGATTACTTGTTTCTCGAATTCTGTTTAAAAAATTATAAAATATACATATAACTTYCAAGATTATACAAAACATTTATATAAAAAATCTAATCGCGTAAGTCGRAACAGTAAAATAATACCTGACTCTCCAGTATATTGGTATTTTTTCCCCTTTTCCCCATACGTTTGCATTTCTTTAGTAGGACTTTTAGTAAGTTGATCCAATTTCTTAATTTGAACTGCTTGATCCTCTGAACTGCACTGAGGTGAAGATGCATGTGAACTAACTAAAAATCATAATAATTTACTAATTTTTACCAGGATATTAAGAAATTGAGATATTTAAGATTAAATTTGCATATTTAACATGTAACACCTATAGCAAGTCATGGAAAAAARATATTTTCATCATCCAAATGAAAAATCTCATCTTTTTTTTRCTCGCAATAGCAACTCATACATTTATTTAATAAATTTAAATTATCACGAAAAAATGTGAAAATTATAGAAAATATTCTTAGTAAATAAGGTCAAATAATAATGAAATTTTCGCTTTAATTCGGTTAGTTTCTTGGAAAGTATCATAAATAAAAGAAATGTATTAATTTATCATAAGATCAATACTACGTATTATTTGAATTCACGTATTATTTGAATTCACGTATTATTTGAATTCATTTTAAAAAAATAATATGATCATTAATTCCTGTTTGCAGATATATTTAAATTTCATATTGAAATTCAAAACAGACTATGAGTTATTGTGTCTACTGCGCGGTAGTAGGCAGATAAAATTTGTTTCATTACTATATTGGTTTTGTTCAGGAATAAAGAGATATTTTAAAAATTAAGGAGCCTAAAAATTAGAAAATTATAGACTTTCATCGAAACTATTAGATACTCCACTATGTGTAATATATAAAACTATTAAGACTACAAAATTATAAAAAACAAAAAATTACCTTTATTGTGTTGGTTTTGATTTTTGTAAACAGGCGACAATGAACGTATGACACTTGATTTTGTTGATTGCTGAGCAGAAATTGTGTTTAAAATTTGTTTTGATTTTTGTTGAAGTTTCTGTGGTATCGGCAGCTTAGAATTATTAGATTCTTTGACAGTACAGGAGTYATTTTCTTCGTCCTCAGATAAATTTGAGCTACTTGACAATTTTCGATTGCTGTTGCAAATATTTTTTTTTGTGATTTTTGATACACATTTTTTTAATTTTATGCTGTTTTCTTCCTGAGAATCTGATGATTCTGTAAAATATTTTTTATTTTTTTTTTATGTTGTCGTTTGCCAACAATTTTTTCCTCGCATTCGCTAGGAAAATCCGAAGTTAATTCGGCCAATGGTAAGTTTCGCCGAGCTGTTACATAATCATCTAAAATAATATATATATTTACATACACATATATACATATAAAATAATTTCTAATGGATAGATCAACATTTTACTAGAGAGATGAGTTATTGACTGCAACTATAAGTCACTAAACGTTCCATAAATGACAGCTGCTTGGATCGATCGTGCGTACCGAAGGTTCGAGTGTGACGTAAGACAATCCAAAATTTTGAATCAAATATTATTTTACAGAAGCTATACGTACTTAGCTAATATATTAAACTCTTTTCTTACACGGTGAGATGTTTATTTCGTTTTTCTTTATTAATTAAAAATAATAACAGTAGATTTCCACACTACTCTTGAGATTCTATCGACTCTTGATGCGTTAGTTAAAAGTCCATTTTAAAAAACCTAAYGTRTTAAGAGTGAAACTTCAAGTGTGRAAGTCCAYTGTTATTTTTTTTAATTTTTTATTATTTTTATTATATATACAAAAATATTCAAAATACCGCTTCTTATWAAAAAATATGATTATGAAATTGTTCTAAAAATATATTWAAAAAAGTATATTTATAAAATATTATTTATAGAATATTATTTATAAAATATTATTTTTAAAATATTATTTGTATATGATATTTATAAAATAGTATTTTTGTATTGTACAGTACTTTCAATTTTCTATAATAAATTTACTAYCTTAGTAAATACCCAATTTTCTTTTTACAAAAGAAAACATTAAAAAATTAAAATTAACATCTCATCATGTAAGAAGAGAGTTTAATATATTAGGTAAGTACGCATAGCTTCTGTAAAATAATATTTAATTCAAAATTTTGAACTTACCTTACGTCACMCTCGAATCTTTSATACRCACAGTCAATCCAAACAGTTATCATCTATGAACCGTTTAGAGACTTATAGTTGCAGTCGATAACTCATCTCCTATAGTAAAACGTTGGTCCATCCATTAAAATTCATGTATATATCCATGACTTATATTATAACTTATGACTTATGTTATAACTCCAAAGTTACGACCACTAAAACATTACCCATTTTTTCACAAAAAAATCAGGTTATCCTTTTTTTTTTGTATAAGTGTAAGTATTAAAAATCAAACTTTTCAAAGATACAATGGAAAGTTCTATTATAAAATTAAATTAAAAATCTTCAGAAATAGGTACATACCAAAACTATTCAGAATCCTACATTTGAATAAAGGCCATTTGTCATTTGGAACCGTTCTATTTTTAATACATTTCGTCGGAAACATGACATCACGTGGCGGTCAAAAACTGGAATCTTTGTATACCCAAAAATCAGGTACAACCTCTACACTTTTATCATCCGTAAAATTGACGATGCAAAATTTGGAAGACATCTGTACATTCATAATAATAATAATATACATTTTCTATATTAATTATGCCCATGGATAAGGGGAAACACCACAATATTTTTATGACGGCCTTCAGTTTGGTTGGACGAATCAAAAATCGGTAAAACAACAGCTTTATTTTTTATATCACTAATTGGGAATGCTTGCAAGCTACCATATTCTTGGGAAAATTGTGCAATGCCAAAACACGTCGACGGTGCTGGCAAATGAAAAAAAGGTTTCCCGTCTTTTAACTTTTTGCCAATAATAACTGCGACATTATTGAGATAGCATATATTTTCAACCATCACGATGCTTTCATCACGCATGATACAGTAGTTATTTGGTCTTTTTATTGTAATTTTAAAATTCCTGAATTGTACATTCATATGCATCGGTGATGTACANGTGTAAGTATTAAAAATCAAACTTTTCAAAGATACAATGGAAAGTTCTATTATAAAATTAAATTAAAAATCTTCAGAAATAGGTACATACCAAAAGTATTCAGAATCCTATATTTGAATAAAGGCCATTTGTCATTTGGAACCGTTCTATTTTTAATACATTTCGTCGGAAACATGACATCACGTGGCGGCCAAAAACTGGAATCTTTGTATACCAAAAATCAGGTACAACCTCTACACTTTTATCATCCGTAAAATTGACGATGCAAAATTTGGAAGACATCTGTACATTCATAATAATAATATATATTTTCTATATTAATTATGCCCATGGATAAGGGGAAACATTACAATATTTTTATGACGGCCTTCAGTTTGGTTGGACGAATCAAAAATCGGTAAAACAACAGCTTTATTTTTTATATCACTAATTGGGAATGCTTGCAAGCTACCATATTCTTGGGAAAATTGTGCAATGCCAAAACACGTCGACGGTGCTGGCAAATGAAAAAAAGGTTTCCCGTCTTTTAACTTTTTGCCAATAATAACTGCGACATTATTGAGATAGCATATATTTTCAACCATCACGATGCTTTCATCACGCATGATACAGTAGTTATTTGGTCTTTTTATTGTAATTTTAAAATTCCTGAATTGTACATTCATATGCATCGGTGATGTACATTTGTCTATCAATGTTCCATTGAAATATTCTTTTCCAAGTTTATACGTGCTAATAGTATCATTGAAAGTAACATAGCGACTGTTTCTTATTTCATGCAYTCTATTGCTTAATTGCTCAAGAGGTTTATCATTACTCCTTACTAATTTCTTTATGTACTGTAAATGATTTTCGAATGTGAATGCCGAAAAATCATCGAGTGCTCCCCATCGCAATGCATCGTCTGCTAAATGCAGCATTCCGTGCGTATTATAYGTTGCATTTTCCTCTCCGTATAATTGTAGGTATTCAATAAAATATTCATCTATTAATCCTTTGGCATATCTGTTTTGCTCGTAGTCAATAGCAGGAGTTGCTAAAAGACGCATAGCMATAGATAGTTTTAGAAAATGATTATAGACGTTTGACCTTATTATTTTGCGCAAAACAATGGGTCCGGTATAAAACAGATATTCACGAAATTCTGTTGYCTTCATCCGGTCAATTTCGTCCAGAGGTCGTGGTTTACGAGCAAAGTCACACGGAATATGTTGCCGAAGTTGAAAATTTCTTTCGGAAATATTCAAAACCTGCTRTGCGCCTAACTTCATTGGATTCAACTTTCCGRTCATTATCTTCAGCYCTCTTTTGACGTGACYTAATACTACTAAGTGCATGTMATCATAGGGCATTTGAGAAATCATATCGATATTAAGTCTCAACAAGGGACTTATGCCAATATGATGTTGCAGTTGCGATTGACTAGTAAATGATTCTGCCGTTCGTAACGGAGYATCCATTTCTGGATAAACCACTTTCCCAATAAACTTGCCTTTGGTTTCACATTTGCCACATGCATAATATYCYCCGTGGCTTTTGATGCAAGAGATATATGCTCTTGCAGGAGCATCGCATATAAAGCAATCAATTATAAATTTACTATTAGTACCTTTCCAGGTGTAGCCATTCTCTGCAAGCCTTTCAGCTTCCTCAACAAAGTACTTAAAAAATATTTCAGCTTCTGGAGGTTTTTTATATCCATGAAAAGCTCCAATAATAAATGGTGACTTGTTTTTAAAATTCCTCAAACATCCCAAAATTGGCCATAACTGACTTTTCGAACTTTTGGTAAGCGGCAATCCGTCTATGTTGAAGGACAAATGAATTTCTTCAGATAACCRTGTAACAATTCCACTAGTTTCTATAATGTAACGTATGCCTTCCGYAATACCGAAGTGAACATATTGACCATGCGCCATTGGAACAATTTCCGATTTCCTAGGCGTTTTTAAGAGTGTGCGAGAGTCTGCGGGAAGAGACTTCATAGCCTTTTCCATTTTTAATACGCGTAATAGCTYGGTAATCGCAGATCTACAAATATTATTCGTATGAGTCCACTTTACAAGATTTTGCCGCAATCGATCAACATTGACATGATTATCTTCATCCCYCGATTCCGAAAAAAGGTYACWATCATATTCATCCGACGGTATTAAATCTTCACTGAATCTTTCTTCTTGCAAAGTTTCTGGAACAACTTCTACATTTTGAAAGACTTCTTGGATTTCTTTTCGCGAAAATTCGGACAAAACATCTGCTCTTTCGTYATTATATTYCTCAGAAAGAGAGCTATCGCAACTATAGTGATTATTTGAATGTGAGGTTTCCTTGTTTGCACAAGAATGTAGATAGTCTTCCATGTCATGCACTGCTCTCTGTGCAAGTCTTCGTTGATATTTCCGACTATATCGCTTTCGTTTTTTCTCTTTCGGCATGACTCAACCAATCAATATATACTAAAAAACTGTATAGAGAAAATTTAATTCATCGATATCATTTTTATATGCATGTGTACGTCCTTGACATATAGATGAAAATTTGTAAAAGCATGCTTGGAACTGCTGCAGGCGTAGTATCACAAAATATCATTCCTCACAAGATGCGACATTATGATTTCAGAATGTTACGAATGCAATRAAAAATATTACCATCAGGAAAAAAGYAAGTTTTTAAACAGTGGAATATGTTAACTTGATCATACAACCAAATAAAAGAACTCTTTATTAGGAGCTACAGGAATATTGTAACTTTATGTTCTTAAAGTTCCAAACATTAAGCAAGTACGTAAAAAGCGTGCAATAATTATAAGCAATACTAGTATGAAAAGGAATAGTTTTCTATCTTTAATTTGGTTTTATGTCTGTGTGTATGTGTGTGTGCGCGCGCACACACACACACACACACATAAATATAAAACCAAAATAAAGATAGAAAACTATCCCTTTTCATACCAGTATTAATAAAATAAGACAGAAAATGTAACACTGGCTATATATATATATATATATATATATGTTTGATATATATACAGGGTGACCCATTTTAACTTAGCCAAATAACTCGAAACTGAGGTGAAAATTACAGAGTATCAAACGGTATCCCATATGATTGTAATTTGATAAAATACAATAGATATTATTGTGTAATCAGAGCATATATTTCTGTCATAGACAGAAATAGACACAAAGTATAAATCTGAATGAGCAATATAATCTATTATYTACGTAAACTGAACGTATGAAGAAAAACCAACTCAGATAGCCATATATATGTTCAAAAARTGGTATCGTCACAACAGAAGTATAGTGATAAAAGCAAAAATACCCTGAACATAAAAAATTCTTGGAATAAAAATATAAAAATTTAATATACTATAACTCTTATTCTAGAATATATATATATATGGGCATAAATGTTGATTAGAAAAGATAAACACATATTATTTAGTACATAAGGAAAAATTTATTGCATAATCAGTGCAAATATTAATGCCATAGAAAGACAAAGTAGATGTAAAATATAATACTGAGATATGTAATCACATGGTTATGTATACTATAGAAAAATATTGAAACTTTGATAACCATATATTTATATTTTTAAAAAGTAAAAACATTACAGCATAAATTTAGTAATAAGGATAAAAAAGTCCTGAACCTAAATATTTTATAACTCTTATTCTAGAATCCTTATAATATGTAGATATTGTATGCAAAAGTTGATATCAAAAATAATCACCAATTATTACAATGTACTTTACTTCAAAGACTTATAAATCAAAACATATAATCAAAGCATGTTATCCTGCTATTGGAATATACTAGTATACTTAAGAATAYGAAGTAATAAATTTGCAGATATTTGAGGGAAAAAAGAAAAAGGAACATATGAGAGAGAACCATTAAATATTAGATTACACCAAGGATAAAATATGCATAATATAATGARCATGTTATGAACTTATATAAATTACTAAGGCCCGGTTCCACAATTCACGGTTAAGCCGAGTTAACCGAAGTTCAACTCGCTGAACTCGGTTTAACGTATTTGTGGTGTTCCACAATTGCCTTAAACCTTGGTTAACGTTTACTTGCTTCGGTTAAAGATGAACTCCCGATTTTGGGCGTTTAACCAATTTAACCGAGGTTTACGACCATGGTGTCATTAAAATTGCTGTATACAATATGGCTTTTGCATATGTATTATCGTCATCAGATGATGAAGGTTTTGCTGATATTATTAATCGAAGACCAAATAATGTTAGAAGACGACCTGCTCATTTTGACGAGTTTGACGATATAGATTTTCACGCTCGATTTCGATTATCGAAAGAATGTGTTATTGAAATGTTGGAAGCAATTGAACCCGAAATTTCACATCCGACAGAACGGTATATACAGCATTATAATTATTAATTGTTATTGATAATACAGACTATTTGTTTATCAGGAACAATGCTATTTCTCCCATGAATTAACTCCTCTTGAGATTTTATGCTACTGGCAGTCACTTAATATCGGCAGGTGATTTTTCTGGAGTGAGTAAAACGAGTGCTCACAGAATTGTCCACTGCGTAACGAATGCTATTGCTCGTCTTCGGCCTAGGTTTATAAAATTTCCTACTCTTGCGGAGGAAATAAAAACCGAACAAATAAAGTTCTTTGACATTGCACGATTTCCGAGAGTTGTTGGCTGCATGGATTGTACTCATGTGAAAATCCAGTCATTTGGTAATTAATGTTTAATTGTGTATATCAGTGCTCGGAATTAAATGCACATTTCAACCCGATTTCCGAGGCGCAGCCCACCGTCCTCCCACTACTGCTCGATCGTCGAGCTACGAGCAGTAGTGGACTGTTATAGAAGTGTCAATTATTATTGTAAATATTTTCAGGTGGAAATGATGCAGAATACTTCAGAAATCGAAAAGGTTATTTTTCGATTAATGTCCAAGCGATTTGTAATGCTAACTTGGAAATAACAGACCTTGTAGCTCGTTGGCAAGGATCGGTGCACGATACTACAATTTTCAACAATTCCAGGATACGTGCTCTATTTGAGGCTGGAACATTTGGAGATGCTTTGCTCTTAGGTGATGGTGGTTATCCTGTTCGATCCTATTTAATGACGCCTCTACGTAACCCAAGAACTCGTGTGCAGGAACTCTATAACGAGTCACATATCAGAACACGTAATACCATTGAGCGCGTGTTTGGAATATGGAAGAGACGGTTTCCAATTTTGGCACTGGGTTCTCGATTTTCTAAAATCGAAAGATCACTACCAATGATTGTAGCAACTGCTATATTGCATAACATTGCACGCCGTGCTGGAGATCCGTTACCACCGGATGATCCTATGTTACAGTTGCCTGCACCATGGGAAGAACTTTTAGAACAGGGAAATGTACTACTTATGAATGATGCACCTGGTAATGATCATATGCAGAACATAATAATCAACGATTATTTTCGCAGGTGAGAATAAAAATCTCATAGACAAATTATTTATGTATGTTTTTATTATATCTAGTAATATAAAATCATTTTTCAGCATGTTATAGAACATATAACCCTAACTGTGGAAAAAGAAGAATATGTTGGAAATATTATGCATAATTAATCGTAAACTTATTTTTATAAGTGTAAATGACGTAAATGTAGATCAGGATACAATCGACGAAGTGTTTTTCGAGAATGAGGTATGTGCATTGAAAATTGTGCATTGCATATTTATTTTTTTATTTGTTTTCTTAGAAGTTCAACTTCAAGTTGTTCTTTTTCCAATTGTGTTTTTAAAATTTCCATTTCTATTTTAGATTTTGCACGCAGATCCTCCTTCATTAGCTCGACTAATTCGGCTTTGGATTGAGCTAAATCATAAAAACATTGATTGCGTCTTACAGCGCTTATTACAGGCATTCTCGTCTGTCTTCTCCGCTTTACAGTTTTCTTTTTCACAATTGAACTTGTAGGGCTTGTCGCATGTCGATTTTCCTTCGATGATGTTCTTATAGCTGCCTCCACTTCAGTATATGAAAGAAGGTTCGAATCTGCTCCTTCATCGTTGCATACTGGAACTTGTAATTCGCTACTCTTTTTCGAACGCAGCGTTGCCGGGGTCCAATCAGCCCAATTTGTTGTTTCATCGAGTGCCTGTAGTTAGAAAATACTTTGTAATTAGTAATATGTTTGGAACATCACGAATGCCATTTTGAAAATATTTACCAACGATCATCGATGTCGATAAGGCGATATATTGATTTTTTTCAAGAAAAGAGCTGCGTTTGATAAAAACGCACGAGATATCGGCCTACTGACACCAACAAATGTTATCGGTAAGCGAGTACAGAATAGCACTTCCGAGATGAGAGTATAGATACAATTTTCAATGCACATACCTCAACCTCAAAAACCACTTCGTCATTGTCGATTGTATTCTGATCTACATTTACGTCATCTATGTCTATAAAAATAAGTTAATGATTATTCCACATTTTTTAGATTCTTGTTCTATTTCGAAAAGTAAATGCTAAGCATCTAATAATATGTACCTGCTACATAATCGCAGTCGATTGAATTCCGTAAACCGTCAACTGATGGTTGAATAATACTTTTGACTCTTTCGGCTATCGGATCATCAAGAACAGTCATTTTTCCGCCGCCTACACGTCAATTATTATTTAATAATTATATACAATATACTTTATATATATGTGTATATATATATACAGTGTACGGTGTTCAAAATACAAATATACAAATGTGTGTGCTTATAATAAATATACAATACCTGTCGCAAAAACTTGTTTATGTATTTCTGCACAATGTTTCCGAGTCCTCTTTTTTAAGTTGTCCCAGCAACTTTTTAGCGATATTACATTTCGATTTGTTTGTATGCATTTGCTATTAAATTCACGGCTTATGTCTAACCAGCACTTCTCTTTTTCTTTGATAGTTACACCATCAGTACGCTTGCTTTCAATTATGTGCTGCTTATTTTCAATGATTTCGATTAAGTTCATTTTTTCATCTGTTGAAAAATTCGGTAGCCGCTTTTTACTCTGATTATCACGGATATTTACAGACAATTCTTTTTTTAATGACATTATAAAATATTTTATTAAACTTTAATATTTTATTACATTATTTTATTAACCTTTACTAAATAGAAAATAATGCAGATAATTGAATAGCTGATCTCGACACATTATTTCCCTCTTCTTTGACCGATTCACGCTCAAAACGCTTAAAAGCATCGTTTGTCTTTGTTTACTATTTGATAAATAATAAAGATGAAATGATATTTAAGCTCTAAGGTTGCGTTCGGAGAGCGCGCTATCAGCGCTATTGCGTCATTCTATCTTTATCGTTCATTAAATGTAAAACAAAGATAGTATGATATAATAGCGCTGATAGCGCGCTCCCTGAACGCAGCCCAAGTATGAATCGGACCGCGGACTTTGAAAAATCTTATCTAACCAATTACAATTCACGTTTGGAGAGAAAGAAGTGTATGTTCCGAGTTATAGTGAATAGAGTATAGGTTTACGTAACCTACGGTTAAAAATGAGTTGTGGAACGCGTTACAGGTTTAACGTCAGCGTTAACTTTAACGGCCGTTCAGTTAAACTCGGGTTAAACTGAGAATTGTGAAACCGGGCCTAAGTCACAAAATTATGGTCGGAATATTAGGTATCTTTAATGTTGAAAAGAACTATGAACGATAGATATTTCAATTAAAGAGACTGGTCTTAACAATCAAATCCCTCGTTTACAGAAATTTAATCAAATTAATAGAGAATATCGGCCATAAAATGAGCAGAAAYAAACCATGATTAAACATGATCAAAATGAATGAAATAAATACTAGTTTCTTACCAGACACAGAATTTTGTTGAGCTTGGGTTAAGAGGACTCAACTTTCTCTTTCCTCGGAAGGATAGATCCGTAATCGAGATCGATTTATGCTCTCAAAGCAGTTTCAATTGRAATGCTTATTTCGTCCGCCCCGCGTCCGCTCCGTACAATAGCAACTTCATCCAAAATGGATGTCGATACTACCAGAGAGAAACCTGAGAGGGGCCACGCCGCCGTTTTAGGTGGAACGCTTTTCCTAGGCCGTACAGCAGCGCTAACTGGATCGATTTTTGAGCWGGYRGAACTAYATAGCYGRATCCACTTTCGGTGCTATGGTAAACGGCTGATTTGGTTCGCGTCCGTGCTAGATCCACAATGGATCTAGCATGGACACGAACCAAGCTCAGTCGTTTATCATAGCACCGAAAAGTG
>JANQDE010000345.1:69758-93992 GCA_037157785.1 Cephalotes varians | reverse complement strand
GCTACACTCTTCGGCAGCGACAGTAAAACTATTTGTTTCAGATATCAAATTTTACAGTAGAATCCAGTTGATTAAAACTTTTACCCTTTATTTTGTGTAATAACTTCTTTGTTCAACCCTTTATAATGTGTAATTACTTCTTTGCTCAAGGCCCAAATTCGTAGTTTACAGATTAAGTTATCAGTAAAGACTACTACAGCTACTAATTGTGTTCTCCCTTTTATATCAAAGATGATAGGAACCCCCGCGCAAGTTTCCTACCACCTTGTTTCTTCGCTAAGTTTTAGAGGGGGAAGATTCTTACCCACGCGAAATCGAATCTAAAATCGATTTATTGTGATAGCTCGACCCATCACTGTTCTTATCAGTCATTGAATTCTCGTTGCTACAAGACTCCATTGTTAGGATTTAAATTCTTGGGTTTCAAGTTCCTTTCAATCGTTATCTGTTTTAAAATACATGTCCGCTCGTAACATCGGTGAGGAGAAAATCGGAAGGATCGAGAGTTCCTTTTTCTTCTCAATGCAGTAAACATTGATGGAGATGAGGTTTAAAAATTTTTTTATTTGAGCCAATGTCATTGGAAACTCAATGTTTTTCAAATTTAATACTATAGGGTAATGAGGATATGAAGAATTCCGATCTACATGATTTTTGGCTGGATGTAGAGCGGCCATCACTGACCACGCGAAGCACGCATTGTCCATAAATTGCACGTTGACTACTGCTTTCTTTAGCTTAATTTCTCGCGATAATTCAATGTGGCAGAGAATTGTATTTGTTTATATTAATTAATAAATTGATAATACGCGACAATGCCCATCCACTATCGCGTTCCTGAAATTGCTCCGATGTTAAAGTAGGTTCGATGACGCGTGACTCGTACCATTCTTGCAAATCTGATGAACGAAAGAGTTCGTAATTTCTCGTGATGATACTTTTATTGGCGCGTTTGTCACTCGTCACAAATTCGCCGTTAAATACTTTATCTTGATGTTGTCATATGTTGTCAAAACGATTCACACACGCTCGAGCACAATTTCTCTCGCATCTTCGAGGAATTGGCGAGGTTCGATATGCTTGAAATTTATTACCGCGCCAGTCAGTATGCGACTTTCAAACGCTGTATCAATTTCGCGCCATCTTAATCCTGTGCTGTATCCGACACCGACTTGCACGAAATGTCCACGCACCGCGTCTTTCAAATTTTTGAGTCGAGCGACCAACGATTGTTTCACATCAATCGATAATCGTGGGCGTTTAATTTGGCTTTGTTCCTTCAGTGATTCGATAAACTCGTCGCAATGATGTTCCCACGTGATAAACTCCTCTTGCGTATTTAATCGGGCGGCTTGCTCCGTCAAATCACGCTCCGTTTGCTCTATATTATATGCTATCTTTTTTTCACTTAAAGCACTCCGTTACTTAAGGCGTAATTTGCACACACTATGTGAATGTAGCAGCTAGGACTGACAGAATGTATCCTAGGCTTTTCGTTTTTATATATTACTAGTTGAAATATCGTTGATGTACTTACGAGGATATCTCGTTGTTGGAAAGAAAACATTGGGAACATAAATGCATTAACAGAAACTTGAATTTTTCTTAAAATAAGTTTACTATTGCTTATATGTGGAATCTCAAACTTTCGTTTCTATACTTTACTTGTGGGATAACATTTGGTAATTTACGAGGATATCTCGTCGTTGGAAAAAAAAAATTTTATAAACAATAACATGTGAACTAATTGCGCATTATATTTAAAAAAAAAAAGCTTTTTAACTGATAATCACAGGCATTTTTAAGTGATTCATAGTCTAATGGTAAAATATTTCGTTATTTGCGTTTAAATTTTTCAGTTATTGTTACTCCGCCTCTGAAAAAATATCAGTGGAGGGGAACACTACTTAAAAGAGCTCTGAGCAACGTTATCGCGTCAGTTGCTCAGGAAAAACGAATTGTAAAAACTCTTGAAAATGAATAACAGAATGAAGTATTACGTTCCAGTTCAGCAGGATAAAGTTCCATCTTATAAGAAACAGCGTGATGAGTAAGTTTCAGTTTCGCTTTTCATATACTTTTTCAACACTTAATTGTATATTCTTTCTATAACTTCTCTAATTTTTTTTTTTGTTTTTCTAGTAGTTATTCGAAACCTCGTTATACACCTCATATCTTAGGAAGAAGATTTGCCTTGACAGCCACATCCTATAAATATCTGGATATTGGAATCAACGTGGGACCACTATCCTCTAGAAATAGTCATTGGCGATAACCGTGGCAATAAAATAATCCTGCTTCATGCAACGTGGGAGATGTTCATCGAGAGATGCTAACATTGAGCAACTCCTGCAGTTTCCCGCACCTTCATCACTAACGATTCAAGATCTCATTGAGGAACTTGTTAAAATACATGGTGTAAATATGGTAAAATTGAAATCACGCGATGCCTGTTTGTACATGAAATCATCAACTATACTTTTCATGTTTGAATTAGAACACTGTATTAATCATGCATATTTCGAACTATGTAAGAATACTTACGTRGTTAATGAGAAATTTAMAYAATTTRTAACCTATTTACGTCAAAATTGTATCGCYAATAGATTCGACGCTGCAAATATTTTGCGTAAAATTTATGATAAAAATTCAAATGTGGAATGTGAGTTAATAGCTTATGCCCTAGATAATATTGTATATAACGCGTTCYATGAAAAATAAACTGAAAATAACATTAAAAATTAAAAAATAAATTTGAATAAAAAATTGAATAAAAGTTTATTATTATTTCTCACCTCAACGATTAAATTTATAAGAAAACACGTTCTTCCAATAATCTCTTTTCTCCTAAAATATTTTATCACTCGAGACATTCCTGTTCGTTGGAACGAGTCCTCCCCTATCTTTCCATTATTATTATTAATTAAGAAATAAATGTAAAATTTAAATAAAAAATTGAATGTTACATATTATAAATTATTTCTTCTCACCAGCCTCAGCGATTTAAATTTATAAAAAAATTCGCTCAGATAATATTGTGTATGACACGTTTCATGAAAAATAAACTGAAAATAACATTAAAAAATGTTCCATTTTCTTCTCACCTGCTTCAGCGATTAAATTTATAAGAAAACGCGTTCTTCCACAATAATCTCTTTTCTCCTAAAATATTTTATCACTCGACCTACATTCCTGTTCGTTGGAAACAAGTTCTCCCCTATCTTTCCATTAATTAAGAGTCAATAATGATAAATTCAATGCGGGAAATAACGTTGCCGAAAAAGTATGCGCATAGAGATAACACCTTCGAAAAAATGGTAGGTATAGAGAGAACGAGAAGATATACGCGTAGAGAGAGAGAAGATGGTAGGTATAGAGAAAGAAAACACGTGGCGGCATTTTTTATCTAATCAAGGTTATAAATTAATAGAATTTTAATTCGTTGCATTATCTAAAGTAATTGTTATTATCTAATTAATAGAGTTTTTATTATATTGATTATCTAAATTAATTAAGTAATTAAATGGATTCCCCCTCCCCGCGTGACGTCACTCACACGTACACCTCCACCACTCACTAATACATAATGGTCCAGAACTCTCCTAGCTATACTACTTATATGCCTTTATATTAGTATTGTGTTGTGATTTCAAATTTTTGGTAATTATGTAGAATAGGGAAGCCACCTCCGATTTGAATAATTTTTACATATGTTGTCAAGATCATTGTCCCGAGTAATAATATAAAGAGGTTTGTTCTTTTTCGCTGAATTTTCACTGGCTGCACTAGTTCAAGAAGTGTACATTGAAGCGTTCTTTTTAGCGGAAATTACGTTATGCCTGCTGTTCTTTTTAGCAGTACAGCGGCACTTAGTGCGGTAGTTCCCTAAACTGACTGCCCTAGGTCTAGAGGTAGTACAACGGTACAGTTCAACATGGCGACTACTATGGCAGGTTGTGTAACAAACACTTAACCTAAGCAATGAAAGTAGACTTTACTTATAATTAAAAATATATTATAAAACCTATTTGAATTATTTTAAATTTTATTCCTAAAGTATATCTTATATATTTTTATTGATATTATCATAATGTTTAATTTTACTGTTTTTGATTCTATGTTTATATATATATATATATATATATATTTTTTTTTTTGCATAAATATTGTAAATATATTTATAGAAAATAACACAACAGAAAATCCAGAAATTGCTTTTATAACAAGAGATGCAACAGGCAATATTTTAATTAATGAAAATGGATTTATTACATGTACTTCTACAGGTATGAAATTTATAATAAAAATAAGAAAGRTGACACAAGAGATTAACACAAGTAAAATATTAGGTCAAAATTAAAAATTAATTTTTTAAAGTGTCAGRAGAATAAAATTGAAAATTAATATTACAACGATATACAATATATGATACATTTTGTCTTAGTCTTTTTCAAYCAACTGAATTATAAACAAGAAAAGATTAAGAGTATAGTAAATTAAATTATGAAATTATAAATTAAAATATAACGTTAGAGCGATTTATAATTATAAAGTAAAAATCAAATAAAAATCAAATGCATATTCTTCGTTATTACAAAAGTCTAAAGTTGAAACAAATCTATTTCTTCATTCCATGGCAAAAAAGTACAATTAGGAGATTAAAATTAAAGTGTATAGTCGAATGTGAATAATTGTAAAACATATCTAGATTTTAAAATAAGCTTTATAGTAGCATGAGCGCAAATGATTTACCATTTGTAATTCAGTTGACTGAAGAAGACTAAGTAAACGTACTGTATATTGTTCTAAGACTAGCTTTAAATTTTATTCTTCTAACATTTTAATAAACTAATTTTCAATATTTTATTTGATATGTTGATCTCTCTTCCATCTTTATTATTTTGCATTGCAATCTTGAAAATTGACRATTTATAAAAACGTTTAATATTTAAATTTACCTGTATATAGTGTATCTATGATGTGTATGATGATAATTAGAGAAGATATCATTTGAAGTAGCTTTTATCTAATGACACAAATCGATATTATCAATAATTATTGATAATGCATCTACTTTTAGGTGGTCTACAGTTTGCAATAAAATATAGTGATATCGATTTTTCTTGTGATAATATGTTATTTAGTATTAACAATCAAAATATACTTGTTAAGATACATGAACATGAAATAAATAAAAATAATAATTCGACAATGCCAGAATTAAATATACAGGAAACATTTACATGGACTGATGCAAGTACAAAATATTTTATAGAATTATATAAGGACAAGAAAGAATTGCTAACTAATAGAAAAATTAGAACTAAAAAAATACTATGGGAAATAATGAGTAAAAACATGAAAACAAAGGGATATAATGTGACAACAACTCAATTAGAAAATAAATTAAAGTCACTGGAAAGGTCATATAAAAATATGATAACTAATAATAAGCAAACAGGCAGAGGACGTATGACATGTCCGTACCAAACGTAATATGATTTTTTATTTTGATTTATTAGACTTAGTAAATCATAAAACAAAATAATCTTTTTTTTTAAATATTTTTATTTTTATGTTATAGAGAATTAACAGAACTATTAGGTCATAAACATAACATAGAACCTATAGTAGTCTCTGGTAGGAATGGTTTAATAAGAAAAGATGAAACAAGCACATATCAGGAAATAGATGAAGAGTAAGTTCGATATAAGATATTTGAATTTTTTATTTGAAAAGTATAGAAATATTATATATATAAAACATGCACAATGAACAATAGTAATAATGAATTTTAAATCAATATTTTTATATTTTATGTCTTTATATTTCAATTTATATACTAATTTTAGATTAATATACCATGAAAATAATAAACACATACATAATATAAATACAGATAACGAAAATGTGAATGCAACGAATAATGAAATCGAAAATGAATACACGCAAAATGTCAACATAAATAGTGAAAATAGACAAGAAAACGTAGAACAATGCTCTACAAATGTCGTAACACAAGCAAGTGGAAATATTACTCTTAATTTAAGTGAAGTAAATATAATGATATATGTACTTTATTAATTAATAACAATTTTTATCAATGTAATTAAAAAACAAATTTTTTTATTAAAGGAGAAGCAGAGAAAATTAGGAAGTACGGGACGAATGTTGCAAAAATGTGAAAAGAGTATTGAAAAACTTACAGAGAATATTCTATCTGAAAATAATATGAAAACTGAGAGACATAGGGAAATACTAGCTGAATACAAGCAAATACGAAAAATATATGAAGACATTGCGAAGACAATAAAAGAAGAATTTACAACAGCAAATAAACTTAGAGAGCAACGAAATAAACTTTTACAAGATCTCATTCTAAAAGAAAGAGAGTAAGACTGAGAGAGAATAAGCCTTACAAGAGATTTTACAAGATAGACTGAAAATAAGTGGTTATTTTATTAATGTTTTTGTTTTATTTTTGTCATTTTTTTAGTTTACTAATGTTTTTGTTTTATTTCTGTTTTGTGTCAAATATAAAAAATGTGAAAATGAAATTGATAAATAAGAATATATATTTACATTCTTATGTATTTAAATTATTGAGTTCAGTTATGTTAAGTTAAGAATATTGATTTGTCAGGTAAAAAAATTAGAAATGTTAGTAAAAAAACAAAATCAAAGTTTTATTTTAATTAATTATTTTTTTATAATACATGTTCAAAATCTGGAAACAAAAAATTGATATTATAAATTTTTTTTTATAATAAATTGCTTACTACAATTACGATTATTATTTATTCAAATAACAAATTTCTTTTTCGACCGATATATGAGAACATCATAGCAATTTAAAACACGRCCAAATACGGTCAAAGCTAGGTGTCAGTGCTCAATAATAATTCTATATTTTATTTAAATTAAACTATAATCTAGTGTATTCAAACTACGCGGTGAACACCGCCGGTCATATAACGCAGTTCTAAACTAAAATAGAAATAAAGTCACAAATGAATTTGATTGTCAAATTAATGCAAGATGTTAATAAGCATTTTTAAAACTGTAAAGAACTTATTGCGAAAAATAAGCTAGCTTTGACCGTATTTGGCTGTGTTTTAAATTGCTATATTATTTATTCAGTTATTTGTCGGCATATTTCATTGCGAATATCCATTCCACTTTCGTGTTCCCTGTATAACTCATGTTCTATAACATGATCTTGTGCTTCCATATCAGGATATTCATCATCCAGAGGTGGTTCTAAAAATTCTAAGTCTCTTTCATTTACCATGTTGTGAAGTACACAACATGCATGTATCACACCGACTATTCTAACAATATTTCTTAGTTTGAGGTGATATAACTGCCGAAATCTTTGTTTAAGGCATCCAAATGTATTTTCTATTTTCACACGGCAAGAACTTAATTTTCTATTAAATGTTCGTTGAGCACGTGTTAAATGGCCATTATGTCTGTATGGCACCATTAATCCTTTTAAACAAGAGTACGCACTATCTCCTAACAAATGATAATTATCTACAAAAATTATAACAGAATAAGTAAATGATATTAAGCTCTCAGTATTAAAAAATAAACAAGATTGTAAGAAAGATTACTGAGAACTATAATGCCGTTCATATTAGCGTATAATAATTTCAATATTTATGTTATATTTATTTTACATGAGACTTTTTTTTAAATTATAACACTCAAATATCAATTATTATTTTTTATAATTTGTTTTATTTTCTAATTTACCTCCACACAGTTCACGAAGATCACGATATAATGGCGAATTTCGAAATACTCTGGCATCATGAACTGATCCTGGGTATCCAATAAATACATCTAAAAATTTCTTTTTATGGTTTACTGTCCCTTGGATATGTATAGAAAAATATTGTTTTCGATTTATATAAGAGTCGGGATCTTCAGTAGGTCGATTTATTCTAATATGTGATCAGTCGATCGCACCTAAAAAGAGATATAAATATATTAATAAAATATATTTAAAGTATACAAATTTAAAGTATAAAAGTTTAAAAGCATTACCAATAACTCCAGGAAATCCATTTGTATTTTGATAAAAAGCAGCAGTTTCCGCTTTTTCAGCTGCATTTGGATATCGAATTATATCATTTGCCAAAGATAGAATAAATTCTGTAACTCTTGTAATTATATTATATAAAGCACTTAATGTAATACCAAATCTATCGGCGACATCACGATAGGATGCAGTTTCATGGCCTACAAACCAAAAATAGCAAAGGATATGCTTCTCTGCTGTAATTTTCAAACGTCCTACTTCATCTGTAAAAAAAAATCGCATATTATTAAGACTGYGATACAAATGCTTCGAAGCATTTAGCAATCGGAACAAAGAGTTTTACTAATTGTTTTACTAATCAATAAAATAACGTTTTGAGGCATTTACACTATAAAATACATTACATTGAAAATAAGAGCACTTTACTTTATATTTTTATTTTATAATTTTGCAAATGAGAAAATAATGTATGTATATATTTATATATATATATTGTAAAATAATACACTTTGCAGGGAAGTAAATATTTCAGAAACACTGACTTGATCTATTAATCTATAAGTTGTTTCTCTTAGTAATCTAAAATGCATGATGAAGTCCATATGGTCATAATTCCTAACAATATTTTCCACGTAATTAAGTATTTTGACATGTTGTATCCTTTGTAACATCCCAAAAACTGGATCCAATATTCGTAATTCATTATAATCTAAAATAATTATTAGGTTAAGTTAGATTTATTTATTCAGAAATTTTTGGATTGTAAGTTTTTAAATTATATAAATTACCATTATCATTTTCATCTAGAATTGGTTCTAGTGGCGGAGGTATTAAAAAAAATCCTCTTCATCGGATGATTCTATTAATTCTACATTTATGATGTTCCTAACAATGTGGTGCGCCATTGTTGATTCCTGCACTATTGCGTTCTTTTATGTTCTTCTGTACTCTTGTACTGTGAAATATGTCAGCTGTACTGACCTGTCCTAGTGCAGTTCCAGTGCAGTTCTAGTGCAGCGAAAAAGAACAAACTTAAGGTTTTAGGCGGGGGTCGTTGTTTGATAAAAAGTTACAAAGGAAAGAAGTCTACTGAACAATATGCAATTTCTTGACATTTTATGTATGAACATGTGTTCTGTGTTTGTAATTATAATAAATATAATTATAATAAATATAATAGGTAGCCTCCGTTTGGACACGAATCAATTGAACACGAGCCATTCACAGCGCTTGAACAGTGGAAAGCCTCTAGGCACCGGTCGCTGTGGTTGGTGATGTTCAATTGATCTATGTCCAAACGAGCCCTTTCCATTATAATGTATGCAATTCAGTAAAGTAGATTGGACGCTTTTTTGAAATAATGTCTGTTACATATCCGATAAATAAAAATATAAATGAATAAATAATTACATGAAACAAACATAAAGTATTGTGTTTATAAAGTAATTGTAAAACCATCTCTCGATTTGAATAATTTTCACATAAAAAGTCCATTTAGACACGGCTCAACTGGACACCACCAACCATAGCGACCGGTGCCTAGAGGCTTTCCACTGTTCAAACGCTGTGAGTGGCTCGTGTTCAATCGATTCGTGTCCATACATACATTTATCATTTATACATACGTTTATCATTTTTATTCCTCAATAAAACTGTAAACATGTATGTTTACAA
The DNA here is from genome assembly GCA_037157785.1 of Cephalotes varians. Classification (NCBI taxonomy): domain Eukaryota; kingdom Metazoa; phylum Arthropoda; class Insecta; order Hymenoptera; family Formicidae; genus Cephalotes; species Cephalotes varians. The sequence goes on along the minus strand of JANQDE010000345.1, from coordinate 84,271 downwards.
AGTTGATATTCTTTAATTGTTCATTATACACAGGCCTTGCAATGCGTTATATTTCTTCATATTACTGTTTATTGCGAATGTTATCATATGCCTCGGTGATCGAATTGATGAAGATGTCTGCTCCGGATAGTCAGAAGGTTCCAAGTTCAAACCCTGGCAGAAATAATATTTTTCGCAATAAGATTTTAATAGTTTTTTATGCTAAAAGCATCGTGACCATCGATTTGATATGTAATTGATTTTATAAGATCATCGAATTAATTTCAGTCTATAATTGCGTTATAAGTCTAAATAGTTTGGGCGTGCAAATTTAAAAGATTGAACTGATATATACAGGGTGTTTGATAATTCTGTGAACAATTTTCATGGGCAGCTAGAGCGAATTAAACTAAGGCAGAAAATCCTCTAGCATTTTTAACTTTTTGCAATAGTCAACGAGATATTAATTTCCAAAGATTATCCAATACGCGCGTCCGCCCAGCCTTTTACTGATAAGTGTACGCCTATTGATAGCTCGACGCGTGGCCCGCAGGGAACGGGGACTGGCAGGGAACTGCCTGGCAAGCGTCTCGCGTCGCGCACACTGCGAGTCTTTCTTTCACTCGAGCGTAGTGATGGCAAGCGGATCAGGATTTTCACGCATGCGATGTACACGGCCTCAATAAAGTATCGAATATAGATGAAAAGGTGTACCGCTGGTTGCCCGTAGAAAAATTTTATATGAGTGACAAATCTTTTTGACAGCGATACATCTTTTTGTCTGTAAATATACAGAGTGTCCGTTAAAAAAGGTCGGAGCCATGGTGGGAGCATGGAAGAAGTCAAAGAGAACAAAAAAGTCTTATACCATTTTGCTAATTTCGCAATAGTTAATGAGTTATTAATTATTAAAAATCGCCGTATAAGGCCTACTGGCTAATGCAAGCGCGCGATAAGATGCAGCCGCCTTCCAACGAGGTTGCTAGACACGCGGGGAGTTGTTTATTACAAGCAGCAATGGCTACGCACGAGCGGTGCGCAACGCTGGACCCCCGTTTTGAGCTATGATAGTTTATGATAGTTTCTCGCCTTCTCTTTATCACAAAATACAATTTTCTAATGGCACAGACAAATGTTTTATGTGTATGTATGTGTATACATGCATACATGCATACATACATGCACAGAAAAATATCAATTTTATTTACTGTGGAGCAGACAAGACCGACAAAATCGTGCTCTATCTAGTTTCTCTTGTCTGAGTTTCATTTGGAAGGTTCCTCTCGTCATATTTACTCGAAATAAACATACAGAAACAAAGAAAAAAGAGAAAATTTTGGTTTATTGCCCACTTGCCAATAGGTGACCGTTAAGGTTTTATCCGCTTCTTAAAAGATTATTTTATTTATCGTCCCTAAAATGAGGAAATCATGGAGTCCACAGAACGTAACATAAATTACTGTGTCATTTATATTTTATTCATAAGCATTATTTATATATTTTTTCATAAGCCTTATATTTTACGGCTATGAATAGCATATTTCACCTGTATGGGATATACAGCAAAAATGGAAGAATTTTTAGTTCTTTTCTGAAATATAAAAATAAATATTTTATATTTCTGATTTTTTTAGTAGTAGACGCCATTTTTATTGGTATAGTTTATTTACCTTAAACATAATAAATAATAAATTAAATTTGATAAATTAAGTTTTCGATAGATGCGGCATATATACCGGAATTATCCTACGTATAAAAGGTTTCAAAAATATTTCTGTTGCAATATTTCATATGACCATTCATTCCAGAATTCTCTCAAAATAATTGCACATGGAATGTAAAAGGTTGAAATAATTTTGAAACCTTTTTGAAAGTTTTTTACAACAATTAGTGCTATACATTGTAAAAAATAGCGGGTTTTGAAACGTGTAAAAATAACACATAATTCACAAATTTAGTGTGCCATGTGTTTCAACAACACAGCTGCGGTTGTAGATGTGTTAAAACGAAATGTACTAATCTACACACGAGTTCTGTGTTATAGTGGATAACACATTTTATGCGTGTCAACATTATAACTCAGTAAATTGAATGCATATAATGTGTGTATAATTAATACACAAATCGCAGATTTACATATTTGGAAAAAACAACACATTAGTACAGTTACACGCTTAGCGGGCATTACACATTTAAGCCACGCATACTAAAAAATAATGAATATTATAAGGAAATTTGAATAATAAGGTAATATTATCAATAATATAATGAAAGCCGTTGTTACTGACAAAAATATATTTTTATATTTATTCCGCGATAAACATTTTAATATACATTGTACATACATTTATGTATTGTTGCATATACATAAATGTTATGTTAACATTATTTATTTATTAACAGGTGGACACAATTTTTACTGTGTATATACGATAATGTTAACTACAACCGAATAGAATTCTTAACCATAGAATTCTGTTCGGTTATGGTTTAGCAAAACGATGTACTTTGTATCCATAATTGAAAAGCATAATAATGAGTGTGGGAAAATTAATTCGTTTACCTCTAACGTATCATACAAAAAGGGTACACGATTAACCACACGAAAGGCATTTAGGTTGTAATCATAAGTGTCGGTCCTAAGAACTAAGAAAAGGAGAAGTTTACGATTGCCATAAACAAATATTTCCTTGATTTCGCCAAACTGAGGAAAGTCATCATCATTGCATTCTAACAAAATAGTGCATTTGGGTCTGTACGTTGTTCCATGAATTTTAAGTTCTGGGATTCGCATCATCTGACATGTAGGTCTTTCATTCTCCGAAACATACTTGTAAAAAACACTTGCATTGGGAAGATTTTGAAGAAGCACTGTAGTATCAGGGGATATTTTGTCACCTTCATATAGATATTTCTTTGAAGGTGCGCCTGGAAAAGTGGCTAACCTTGAACACTGAAGTGCTTGATGCCTGTCTGCTAATGTAAAAGGAATATTTTTAAAGTTGCGAACTACTGGCACTAGTGATTTAAAGTAGGCATGTTCAGCTTCAAATCTGTAGCACATCTGTTGACGCAGTGGTCCAAACTCTTTAATGTAGTAAACAACATGAATTAAAAAATGAAATTTAGGAGTTATGTAGTCAGGGTAAAGACGATCAAACTGTGCATGATGAACTTCAATCATACGACCTAATAAATCTGTATATTCATCACTAATCTCATATGAGAAGCATACATTTATGATTTGTAAGAGTCTCACAAAGCAATGCCTACTTTCAATAGCCTCAATATTCTGTGTCTCATCAACATTCACATCATCAACCTTATCATCGTTATTGTTTTTATACTCTGCAATCCACTCATGTATCAAAAAGGGCAAAGTGTGAGCTAAAACAATAATTTGAGAAGCACTTTGTCGGAGAYCATTGTCAAGATGTACCWGYAATAAAGGTGCAGGTGCATCTCTTTGCAAATGCCCAAAGTTGAAATTAATCATTTTTGTAYTAAGATCATCAATGGTAAATATTTTTTTCTCCACTATAGAGTACCTAAGAAATGCTCTACAGTGGACTTCTACAACACCCTCAGCCAAAACATGCATACCATCTTGTGGCTCACATTTTGTAATATCAAAATCTGGGATATCCATTAGCGGATTCCTCTTTGTAATTCCATATCTTCTCGACCAAAATGCTCTAGCTTGTTTGTTGAGATGAGGCTCTGTGACAGTGCGCACATGCTCTTTGTGGCTTTCTTTCTCTCTCAGAACAAAATTTTTACTTGTGAATGAATTCTTCCACTCATTTTGTCATACATGTACGACAGAGGCGATAGGCTGATACCGATTCTTTGAAACCACTCATAAATGCTGAAGCAGGAGTGTCTCCAGCTACAAATAATAAGGACCCTTTGTAGACTTTCTCCACTCCCCCCACATTAACTGTCACTCCTTCATTTTGTAATACTTTTATGTCTGTTATGAAAGTTTCCAAGATTTTACCTACTCCACATTTTTTAAATATACGCTATGCTTTACTATTGACAACAAATTAACAGTTTTCAATGTAGACCGTACTTCTGGGTAAATATTTGCTAAAGTCCAATAAAACATTGCAAGTTTATGTTTTTTCGTATTTGCTCCAAGAGGATTTACTACCTCAAGATTATCGTAGTACAAAATGATTGCGAGAGCATTTCTGTTTCTTCGGAAAAAATCATTATTCTGATAGAAAGAGCCATCCAAGACAGTCCTATACACATTGTTCTCCTTCAATCTAGGATTGTCCACACAGAACCTCATCTCATCATTATATAGTAAGTTTTTAAGATTAGATAAGAATGGCACTGTGTACGCATATATCTCCTTTTCTATAAGATTTCCTTTTCTATCGTGACTTTTATGTTTATGCTCCCACATCAAATCTGTCCCAACTACAGTTTTTTCTGGCATCACCATGTTGAACTTTTCCTTGAGAACTTTATCCAGCATGTACTTGGATTCCACTGTAGAAAACAGAAAAGATGAGGAAAATGCTTCCTCGTGCATTTGTTGTAATACATCAAAATGAAGGAGACGTGTTTCTGGGTGAGCCTGTTTGCTCACGTGCTCCTGAAACAAAAATTCTYTATTAGTRCAAGAATACTATTCAATAATAGAAAAACTAACATCTTTGATTTGTCTGGTTTAGAAAACAAAATTCTTTATTAGTATCAGACATTTAAAAATATACGTACCAAAACAACTGATGAAAAATCGGCTAACAGAATTCGCATCCCATCAATAATGTGCTCAAGGGCAGTATGAGACATCTTACATGTCTCACGAATTTGAATCAGAAATTTGGCTGCATACCATTCCAAACGTTCTGCTGCTGTAGAAATCAAATATTCTTTCAAGGAAACGGCACGATTAGCTAARGAACACTGATTTAGCTAAGGTTTGGTAGAGTGTGCAGTATGTCATTTAAATATGTGTCCATAATAACACATAACTCCCAAATATATCTGAGATACTACTTCTAATTTTGTAAATATTTAGTTTTACTTATTTTTTTTATTAAAAATTAATTAAAACTACTACATTTTAATAATATATTAGTAGTTTAATTATTATTAAATTACTGAAATATACAAATACATTTATAAAATTATTAATTATTATTTTATAAAACTTATTTATTACTAAATAAAATTATTTATGATGTACATTTTTTTWAATAGTAATTGTCATAAAAACATGGAAAACAATAATTGTTTCTACAGTGAACACACTCTCTGATAAATAAATTATTCTCGCAATTTTTACATTTATTTAACATCTCTAAAACAAAAAATATATTTRATTTACATTCAAGATAATTTCTGTCTCTTTTGTTAATCCAATCGCAAATCAAACATATTTTATTATCGTAACAAAAATTGAAGTACTCAATTAGTATATGTAYGAGTATATGTTAAYGAGTGSATTTAATAGTATCCTCTTGTAAGTATTCTCAAATATGTTTTTTATTTAATATGTTAAGAAATAAAAATTGCGAGAATAATTTATTTGTCAGATGTAATCATTTTAAAAACAATTATTGTTTTGCATTTATTGCATTTATATATTTTTTATAACAATTTCTATCGAAAAAAATATACATCATAAATAATTTTATTTATTAATGAATAAGTTTAATAAAATAATAATTAATAATTTTATAAATTTATATTTACATATTGCTACTGAATAATAATTAAACTATTAATGTATTACTTAAATGTAAAGTTTTTATTATTTTTTAATTACAAAACAATAAATAAAAATAAACAAAAAATAAGGCATAATATCTCGAGGATTTAAGAGTTGCGTGACATTAGCATATGAACTGTACTTAAGTAACGTACTACCTATCAAATCTCACAGTCAGCCAAATCGATTATTTTTTTTTATTATTTAAGAATCACTATTTGCTGTATCTGTAAATACAAGCATATCGTGTGTATACGGAATTAACGTAATGCAACTTAACCAATTTTTTAATAAGGAACTTACCTGCATCTTTACCTTGACCTTCATTTTGCACGTTATTATAAAATATATCACCCACATTTTCTGGACTATCTACATTCCTATCAACATTTTGTAAATTATCTTGATGATTTCTGCGGATATGCTGTTTAAAAGATTTCCATTTACGGAAAGTTGCGCCACAACCATAATGGTTACATTTAATTCTAAATGCAGAATCATGCTTATGGAAATGCACAACGTGTTTTATTAACTGATTTTCTAACTCACACTCAAAAAAACACATTGGGCATGAAACGATAGGAATTTCACGTTCTTCTATCATTTTTAAAAATTATGATGATCAAGAGTACCCGTGTTCGCCACTGCTTTTGAGTTTCAGTGCATTGACTATTGAGTTAGTTAAAAATTATGTAGGCTATGTTTATACTCGCGTCGTTTCTTGCCGCGCGGCAAGCGATTCCGCCGATTCCGCGTCCCGTATACAAGGATATATGACGATCACGAGCGAGCGAGACAAAAATAGAAGAAGAAGATCGTTGCTTAGCAACGCTCGTTAGATTTTTTTTCTGTTACCAGTTAACCGTTATATGAGTTCAAGAGTGGGCGCATTGATTTAGTTCTTGCAGTATTATATTATTATAGTAGTTCAGTGATCTCATTTACTTAGTTTAGTGTAATATATGTTTTCGCGTTTAGTATYAGTAATATATTTTTTATTCGAGTCATTTCATATTCCTTCAAATTTCTACAAAAAACAAGGAATTCAGAATTTTTATATTCAAGTTTCAAATACCTTTTGCTATTTCGATATAAATTCATCTTTAAATGAAGCTGTGAACATGGAATGCAAAGTATTTTGCATAATTGGCGAAAGATACAAATGTATCAAATTTATAAAAGAAAAACATTTATCCGACGCTGAATGTTTGCGCCGAGCCTTGAGCAAAGCCTGTGCTTCCGACACTATCCTTCAAAATATGATGCAAGGAAAARGAATTGTGCTGCAAAAAGTTATTCCAGAAAAAAATAGGCTCTGCGACATTGAAGAAGAAGATAAAATATCTAGTGACAGTGATATTACAGTTTTATTAGTAGACCTTAATCCTACTTTTCAAAGTGCTGTTTCTATTACAAGCTCTTGTACAACCTCAGAAGCTGGAGATATTATGGAAATAAATATTAACAATATTCTTATTCTGTTCGAGGAAGAGGCAGACAATTTAGTGTCAGATAAAACTGACGTACGTATATTCATTCAGTTTTTTCAAAGATCATTATTTGATGCATTTCTAATCTGCATCATTATAATTATATCAAATGTTCATTGAGTTGCATTATGTTGTTCAGACTAATGCTGTTGAGTCTAACTCATTAAAAACATCAAAGAGATGTCATCAAATAGACGAGTCATCTGGTTCAGTACCGAACTCAGCATCTCTTCCCCAATTAACAGTCGAGCTGGATGATATACAAAAAACAATTGGAGTACTGRAAGGACAAAAGTCATTTATTTACTTTTGGGCTACTCATCTATCAGCTATAACCAACAACCAGCCTACAAAAAGAGATTATTTACATTATGCTTCAAGTATCGTTGCAGCCTATCCTGAATTGAAAGGTGGCAAAGGTGGTTGTGTAAGTATATATTTTTACAGATGAAAAGTTTGTGTTTAATTATTTTTATTGTTAATATATTTTTGTGATATCTGTATTATGGTCTATTATTTACAGGRTATAGTAAAAACACARCTAAGTACATGCATCAGAAACCGGAAAGCCAATATTAAGAGAAGATGCAATAATATCTCCCATAAGTCAGTTAGATCTGCGTCTGCAGAAATGGCATYTGTAGTCGTAGATAATCAGTAAATTAGTTTTTCATCCATTATTTTAAAATTTGCATAATTCAAGTTTGTTATTAAATTAATTGTTTTATCACAGGCCTGTACAAATCGACATAGAGAATGATTTAAAAGAGTTAGAAAAGAGCAAAGGTGACACTCCTCATGTACGGCTTTTACTTAAAAATACTTTTATTGAACGGAGAAAATGGACCAAGAATGATGCAAAAAGGATTTTTAAAGTGTTGGAAAAGTATCCACATCTCAAATTGGACACCTTGGTAAGATTTAAATATTTTTCTCATATTTAACATGATAATTAATTGTAAGTTAAGGGAAAATCATAAAAAAATTTTTCTTTTCTATGCAGGTTTTGTATGAGTTCTGCACTATAAGAAAATGGAAAGAAAAAGAAGGAGCTATAGAAACCTTCATCACAAAAGTAGATGCTATGATTAAAGTCTTAGGACAGCATTTTGGCATTGAGCAGAATGAGTTAGGTAAAGCCAAAATAATACTTAGACTCTACGAATCTGTGACAAACAAGAGATTTAGAAAGAATACCCCTTTGTTTCTTGTGAAAGAGGTATGCATTTTTAGATCAATTATTACTAATATAGAAATTACATTTTTCAGAAAATTTATATTTTCTTTTTTTACCAGGCTATGTCTTCCACGCAAGATTTAATGACTAGGCGATTCACCTCGATTAGTTATGTTCACAATGGAGGGAGCTATTGCTGCAGCCTATATGGTCGCAGATGAGATTAAAATGAAAATTGTTGAGCCATCTGTTTCCAAATCAATAGCTTGTTTATTGGCTTCATACTATGTTTGGGATATTAATTACACCAGTGCATACAAGAATACAATGGAGTACATTGACCATGAAGTGCTAGGAACAGTAAGGAAAATGCAGCCATAGACAAATTCATCAGGGATCGCAACCGCACCCGGTCTTATGAGTAATGTATTTATGTGTGATCTCGTAAGCCTATTCTTTCCCGGAATAGCTTCTTGCAGCACATTTCCCTTCATCATATTACGAATATCTAAAGATATTATCTGTATGCGAAAATAATATTCTCTTATCTCTATACGTGCACATTTTTTGTGCAGCCAAGTAAATATTACTTGTATAATTATATTACATTAAACAACACAAATTATTATTTTGATTATTTTGATTACTATTTTAATTATTTTGTTTTAAAAATACATAGAGATCAAATGGAAACAACATTTTTATTAAAAAATATTTAGAAAGAGAAAAATAGATGCGATCAAATAATTTTTAATAATTTTTCTTTATGGTATTTTATAAATAAAATTTATTTTTCTTTTACATAAATTTGTTTCAATTTTCATCTATATACACGATACAAGTATATAAGTTTTATATTACACATCCAGAAAAACATTACTCGTTATAAGTTATAATTGCTTTTCTTGGGAATTATAGAATGATATTTTTTTGTATGTAAAATCAATTTTTGAAAAAATAAAGTTTTTGAAGTCACATGATGCTATAAAAATAATAAAGGTAAAATTATTAAAAAATCAATCGTTTATAAATTATTTATATCCCTTATATGGGCTTTCTACAATAATCTATAGATAATAAATCAGAAGTCAGAAGCTAATTGTAAGGAAGTCAGGGATTAATGTGATTGGTCAGCTAGCTTTTTACAACTAGCTTCTGATTTCTGATTTATTACTTATAGGTTATTATAGAAAAACTGTTACACATATTATATGCATTCAACACAACACAAATCATACGCGTCTATAAAACACACTTTTCGTGTGTTATACCTACATGGTTCTTGCAAATCTACGCACTACCTTGTGTGTTACATATTTATACGGCTGTAGACGTGTGAAAAGTGACTACAAGGTTTAAACACGTAAAATGTGTTAAAGTAACACATTTGTTTTAAGAGTGTATGGAGTAATAGATGTTAAAAATGACATGTTGAAGATAAAATTTTGTCTTGCATGCCATTATATTATTATGTGTTTAAGGGACAAAGTCACCTTGTAGACATAAAAATGATACCGAATTTCGGGATTTTTTGTGGGTAAATAAATAACAGTATTCAAAAAAGTGATAAGGGTCTTCATTATATATACTTTGAAAAATAAAAAAAATTTCTTTCATATTTTTTCAATGAAAAATGATGGCGTACTATTTGTACAACCATCTTTTTTTTGAAAATTTAATTTTGCGTGCAAGATCTTTCTGCCGCATTTTGTCTTAGAAAAAAAAATCTACATTATTTACATACATTAGGGAACTACATAGGAGTTTTTAAAAACATTGATTTTTCGTAAAATAGCAGCTATCTGAAAAAAGTGTCTTTTTATCTAAAATTATCTTAAATAAATGTCAATTGCAAAAAGACTTGTCAATATTTTGGAAAAATCGTATGTAGTTCCCTAAACAATGTATAAAAGAAGATTGTGTTAAAATTTCGAGTCAATTGATTAAAAAGTCTAAAAGTAATCTTGCACGCAGTTTAAAAAAAGTGTGTTTCAAGAAAAACGCGTTTAAAGTTTTTTTCATCGATTTTTTTATTGTAAAATCAGAATTTATTTATTTACCTTTTGCGATGCCTGCCCCATGAAGCTGTTCTTCCTCGAGTACATTAATGTCATCAAGTTTTTACTTTTAATATTGATCTTCTGGTCTCTTTTGCCTGCTCCGAGATACTGCGCTCGGCAAAGTCAATACATCGCGCATTTTTCGCAAAAAATTATAGTAAGTAGGGCTCACAAATAGGCCTAATACTTGCATAATTTGTATTATTCTCCTATATCCATTGTTATACTGACAAACAGCAAAGTTTGTAGATATATCCAGTACTGTTCTGCCACTTTCAGATGATTTTGGTACAAGTGCTCACACGCTAGCGTTGAAGTTTTTATTTGTGTTTTGTGTATCTATACTTTATATACTTAGTCAAACCTATTTTTTGATAGAAAATAGGTCCATGTACTTGCAGAGCAATAAGAAAACAAGGCCGTCTGAAACTACCTGTGGGCGTTCGATGACGCGCAAAGAGATGCTTCATTCAATCAACTGAAATACTATAATACATTTTAAATTTTGCTGCAAAAACACTTTTATCATATTTCTATGATAAAAAACTAGTGATGTAAGTGAAAAAAAAATTTTCCAAAAGTGTCATAGTGGCTTTACTCCTTGTGACTTGTCTTATCAAATATGTAAAAATTGCCGAAGTGAAATGACCAAAAGTAAAATTATCTTCGAATTTTATGAAAGCATATTTTTCATTCCTATTAACAGCTGTCAATCGTATGTTTTTCTGTCTATGTGAATAGGTCTTGTCTTATGTCTTCATTTCATGTATCTTTTATGATTATTTACTGTCAGGGAAAAAAAAAGTTTCTGTCCAGTAATTTAAAGCGATTTCATCAGTTCGTTTTTTATCCAAATTTTCTTTAGAAATGGCATGCAAGAAACTACAATACATTATTTTTCACATATGCTATTACAATTTTAATATGGCCACGGCGATTACTCAGGAGCCTAACCTAAGCTCTAAGTGAAAATAATATGAGGAAATTATCTAAGAAGACAATTTTATTGTTGGACATTACGAATGATGAGAGAACATCTCATTTTCTTTTAGTACAGCTTTAGTGATAAAAGCTTATTTCATCGTAATAATCACTTCAACATAATTGTAATAATACGCATAATTGTTCTTGTACAATTACACTGGATTCAACGGATAGATAATCAATACTATTGTAGTGTAAATACTTGGAGTGAAATTGTAAATGGATACTTGATTTGTCCATATTGATAATTAATTAGGTAAATGAGATAACTTATCTTTATTTCTTGCAGAATGAGTTGTCTGAACTCAATCTTGCTATTCAAATAAGAATGTGGTGGCAGCAGGAAGAGGCAGTGTGTCATTCCATTCTCATTGTAACGGAATACCTTATTGAAATCTTTTACGAAAGATGAATAGGAAAATATAGATGCATTTAATGGTCTTGTTCTGATTTCGCCTGATTTTGTTTGAGGAATTATATAAAAAATATTGTTTACAGAATTTCGCCGCATCTGCAAAAAACATAAAAAATCAAATAACTGATTTACTGTAACATTCCTCAACATGTTTTAATCTCAATAGTAGAACATTTTGAGAGACAGTTGAAGCTATGCCTGAATATTGATGTTCAAACGGATCTCGATTCTCTTACAGGCACAGCTTCAACTGTCATGGTTTAGTAGTTAAAGATACCATCGATTAAAGATGGAGAGGATTTGAAATATTAAGGAAGTAATGAGCCTCCTAATCTCTATGTTCCAACGCACGCACGCACGCACGCACGCACGCACGCACGCACACACCGAAACCATATTAACAAAAACACCGTAAATCCGTCTGTAATCACCAATCACGATGGATTATAATCATGATTTTAATTGGGACAATGTCGACATATTGGATAATGAACCATTTTTAAGTAAAAGATTGTTATCTGAAATGTTACACATTTGTACACAAACTAACAGTCAAATTGCATTGTGAACCTGATATATTGTAAATAAGACGTGACCATCGAACGATTATTGAGTCCTAAATACGAGGGATAAGTTGTGACATGCTCATGTTATCTATAGTTTTATATACATTAGTGGTCGCTATATTGCAAGATTAGCTACTTGGTTTTGCAATCAATGTGAGCGACATTTACCAATTTGGACAAGTTCCAAAAACTTCTTTTCGAAATTCGGGACATCTATATTATATTTTTAACATTATGTTGACATTGAAGATGGTTCGAAAATGAACCGAAACCTGTGAATTGAATAGATTTTTGTATTGGAAAATAGCGTGTTATTCTCGCACCTCTACAACAGTGCTTAGCTCTCATTTGCCTTTTAATTCTATTTGTTTATTTTTTGAATAAAGAGATCCTTATAATTTTTAATCTTGGATAATGTTAATGCTGGCAGTACTGTAACTTTCAAATCTCATAATTCGGAAAGTAATTAATGAAAAATAACTTTATTATAATGTTCTAAAAAGTTCTCGATGTCAATTAAAAGAATATGTAAAAAAATCAAAATTTTCATTTAAAAATTTCAAGAATGATCTTTACCCAACGCTGTCCAAAGTTACACTAATATTGCTATGAAATTGGTTATTTAAAATCCCACAAGTTTTAAAGACAGTATTCCTGAAAATGCTTTATTTTCGAGATAATCGACTGTACTAATTAAAAAAACTCTCAACATCGGCAAACAATATTTATAATTATACATTTTTTACTTATTAATCTATACATATTAATTTTTGTATATTAATTCTAGTCTTTTGCTTTCATTGATAGTCTGTGAACGCTACAATGTCCTATTTCTTCCTGTTGCAATCTATCGGTGATAAAGGTGGATAAAAATGGACGTTGTATATGTTTTGTAAATATAAAATCGTATAATCGTTATGATATTAAGAGAATATTATTAAAAATAAATGCAACTAAAGCAGTCTATTAACACTTATTTTATCATTACACAATGTTTAACTTGTATATTTAAGCAATATTTAAGCATATTATAACTTCACTAATTCCATTTCATTTTTATTTTCCTCAAATCGATATGCAAGATAATAATTAGAAAATTTAGCAAATAAATTTATAGGAAATTGAAAACGCTCGATTCTTCATGTGTTTAGTAAGATTTTCAAATCGTACAGTTTTTTTTTACCTGGCGAAGTGTAATGAAAATATATCAATATCGTAGACACACTAGCGAGAAAAGTATCGAGCAGACGTGACTGAATTTTTTTTACTCAGACTTCTTCTTACATCTTCACGCTATCAAAGCTCTAAATATTAATACTTTTTCACTTGCATGTATATAAAGTTAATAAAGGTAACAACCACATACTTCTCTTACAACAATCAATTTTATGAACAGACTTCTAGGACCGCTATGGTCCTATTTTTTCTGTAATTGCTAATATCTTCATGGATCATTTTGGAAGAAATTCTCCAAAAAATGCCAAAAAACCAGAAGACTGGATCCGTTACATAGATGACACATTCGTGATCTGGAGACGGTAGAGCTGAACTCCGTAAATTCCTAATTTTCCTCAACAATCAACATCCCAATATCCGCTTTACTATGAACATAGAAAAAATAAAAAACTCTCCTTCTTAAATGTTCTTGTCACTAAAAAAGCTGACAATACTCTAGGTCATCAAGTGTACAGAAAACCAACACATACAAATAGATACTTACATGCTGAGTCATATCATCACCCAGCATAAAAACAGTCAGCTATCAATTCTTATACATAGAGCTTTCGCCATCTCTGACAAAGAACACCTACAGACAGAACTCAACCATCTGAAACAAGCCTTACAAAAGAACAGACATGATAAAAAGAATATAAATAAAATAATCAACAAACATACCAGGCAATGAACCCCAACACAATCATCACAAGATGGAGACGGGCTAAAGAATTTTTTCCATTCTCCCATATATAAAAGGAACCCATATATAAAAGGAACCCATATATATCCCCCATATATACAGGGTGGACCATCTGAAGTGATCCAGTCAAATATCTCGAAAACTAGTAGGGATAGGGAAAAATGTTTCGTATGAAAAGTTTAGGGTTACAAGG
>JANQDE010000345.1:43060-58093 GCA_037157785.1 Cephalotes varians | reverse complement strand
CCGTTGTTCCTGGGTAGTGCTAAGAGTAGTAATTTCTATTAATTTCGGCTAAAAATTTCGTCCGCCATCTTGGATCCGAATTTTGCATTTTGCAAATCTGACTTCAGATTCGTGATCAGCAACCCCAAAAACCCTCGTAAACTTAATTTGGTGAAAATCGGTTGGCTAAAACTTTTGTCCGCCATCTTGAAATTTTTAAAACAGCCAAGGTTATATCTGAAAAATTATATCGTAAAATTTTCCGCTCTTTCATTTTCCGGTGTCAAAAAGGGGGGGTTTCCATTTTAAAAAACCACTTCCGGTCAAAACCAAAAGTTGAAAGGTACGCCATTTTGGTTCCCCCTCGAAACCATACAACTTTTATATGAAACTTTTTTCGATACCTGGCCACCCAAACGAGTTATTGGAGGTGATAGATTCAGATGACTCACCCTGTATACTACGTCAGTGTTCGATTTTGTATCAAGCTTATCTTTGCCTTTTTTAATGATGTGACTCAATTTTTTGGGAATCGTACATATGACATCTACACAATTGCCTAAGGCTCTCTTAATACCATTGCTGATACCCTTAATATACGGTAGTACTAGAACTATTCCTGTACTTAGCAAGTACAGGAATTGTCTAAAGTCGAGCCCTGACAGAAGGAGATTGTGGATTAAAAGATTGCAGATTTCTTACTGGGAAAAGGAATATCGCACATGTGTTAAGGATTAGAACTAACGCAGAGGATCGCAGGGATCAGAAGGGTCAGCTGCAAATAATATTTGCATAAGGATCCCATCTAATACTAAGCAAACCTACATATGGTCGATGACGAACGTCTTAAAATAATAACCAGCCCCAAACTTTAATCTTAAGACGTAACTGATGAGAGCTGACCGAAACTCTCCCGAATATATATAGCCCTTCGCGAACACAGCAGTCAGTAAGACACCAATTCCAGTCGGACACGCTATCAATAACTCAACTCCGTTCAGCCACTCTACCAGTTAAGTCACTTTGCCATCACTTGCCAGTCAGTTCGGTCTCGTTAAATTCGGTGTTGTGAAGTGGATATAGTGACCAGTGGCCAATACGAGCCACATCAAACCAAGCCACACTATACCGAGCTTCACCGCGACAGGGACCGAACCAGCCTGCCAAATCTTTGCTGCTGAACGTTCAGCTAATCGGCTAAGTAGTAAGTAGTAAGTGATAGAATTTAAGGTAGAATTTAGTTGTTTCTTCGTAAGGGCTATTAATTTTGCAAGTCAAAAAATAATTTTCTTTGTTTATTCACTATTTTACTGTTCATTATTTACTTGTCCCTTCCTTTTCCTCCTGTACTACCCTCTCGCTATTCTGGGTTGTTAGGCATACGCCAGAAATAAACCCATGGTATATTCTTCTACTATTCCGAATTGTTAGGCAAGTGCCAGGACTAAACTTGTAGCATATCTTTCCAAACTCTGGGATTACCTGATTAACTCCAGCGGATAGGCCCCACCTTACCTACGATCATTAATCTCTCCCTATCTTTTAATTATCATCATTATATACAAAATTATCTTTAGTGACTTGCAAGATTTTTGCCTTACAAAGAATAATTCGCCCGATCGTAATTAGTCCGAATTTCAGTGGATCCGCGAATTCCATGCCGGCGTAACTCTCAGGCGCAGTTCAAGCGAATCCGGAATCGCCAGAACAGGCGGATCCAAAAAGAAGTTTTATCAGTCATTAACCAATTGTTAGATCAAGTGACAGAATCTAGGAAACCTTTCCCCTGTTTTTCCTATTCCTTCTTCCCCTTCACTCATTTCCTCTCCCATATCGGAGAAAAGGTTTCCTTCCCCTTCAAGATACGATCCAGTATCTTCTCCCTTTTTTTCTCCCATATCCTCACTTTCCCCAACCTGCTACTTATCTCTCACAGTTTCATCACCCGTACTCTTCGACGCTTCTCCCCTATCTCCCTCGCCTTCTTCCACATCTAGTGTGGAATTTCTGGGCGAAATCCCAGCTCCCTCCTCTTCCCTCCACTCCCACGACTTTGAGGAGCTCCCTTTCATTTCCATTGTCACCCATTTCCCTCAAGTTAATAATCCCCCCCTCCAGGAGTGTACACGATAGGTCCTGACGCGGTGGATCTCGAACACCTGAGAAGTCTCCACCGCGCATCCCTTGATCTTTGTGTACTTACCAGGGATTCCACTTCCTTATTCAATCCCTGTGAACTTTTTTTATAGTTTTTTCCCCCGTCCTCAGCCACCCTCCACGAACTATAATCCATCTTTCCTCCGTCTCCACAAGCGCAACACACACATACACACATAACATCACTAAATTATGAATTTGTAAATTATCATTTACCAAACTCATGTAACATCCGCGAATTACACACCCACACGGACACACATTTAATCTTAGTTTATTATATAAGATTTATTTTTCTCTTTTTTTGATTGTAAATTTTGTGTTGTATTTTAGTTTTACCTCTCTGATATAAAGTTACTTTAAATATAAAATCCTTTTTTTTTGCAATTTTATTATTCGTATTTTCCTTTTAGAATGAATTTAATGTTTAAATAAATACTCAGTAAGTTTTAAATGGTCTTAATTTTCGGTTAACCCTCGATCCATTTCTCGCTTCCATAAAATCGCACAGGTCCACTCACAGGTTATAAGGATTCAGTTCCTATGATCTAAACGAAGAACGAGCGTACTGTCTCAGACGGTGTTATAGCGCCCTTAAGTCGGACGTTGACCTGTAATCTGGGACCTTACACAGGTGCGCTCGATTTGTGGCACGCGTCCTAACAAGCGTGATCCGAGAGAGAGAGGGAGAAAACTAAGGCTGCAGCTATGTTCATTCCTTGTCCCCTCCGAAACCCCGAATTTCCTATGAAATAAAAAATCCTGGGGCTTGAACGTAACATGAGATATTAATTAAAAAGAAAAAGAGTGAAAAAAAAGAACGAAAGTAGTTTATATTTCTCTCTCCCGCTGATACTTATTAATTGTACTTATTAATTGTATTTTCCAGACGCCAATCGAGGTCACGCACGCACAGTCATTATTACCAAATCTCTTCAGAATGTGGTCTTCTTAGGGTAATCTTAGAATGATCCGCGAAAATAAATGAGTGTTGTAGCAACGATATTGTAGGATCAAGTTATATTCTGTCGTATTATAGAATCATATTTTATATCTTCTCACTTATGTTTATTATCTCTTAGTTTAACGGCTCTTTCTTAGTACACTTGTATGTTTGCGCGACCGTAGAGGTGGCAAATATTTTCTATTCTCACCTCTGCGATATTGCCAATAACCGAAGTACGAATTCAACCGACAGATTTAGAGAAGAAGAGTCGAATCCGCCGATAGAATAGGACGCTCGAGAATTTGTGCTCTCTGACWTATAATTCCGACTGACCAGTTGCACGCGCGACCTTTGTTAGAATTACTATATAGTTCCTTTACTCTGCTTTAATTATATTTCTTAAACGTGCAARGTGTTTACTTATTTATTTATTTCACACAATATCTTCCTTTTTTATTACCACGATCCTACAAATTGGGGGCTCGTCCGGGATTGACGCGAGTCAGGTGGCGAGAGAGAGAGAGAGAGAGAGTCGCGAGTCAGAAACTAATTAAGAGACCGGTGCAGTGAGTTGATGCACGCGTGGTGAGAGATAGTGGTGAGTTCGTGTGTGAGTAAGAGGGAGAGAAAATGTCTTGTGAGAAAAATCTGAACGATCTCACGGTAAGTGATCTCAAGGACATTTTACGAGAGTTTCGAGCATCGCCAGTGGGTGTGAAAGCCGAATTAATAGCGAGGATCTTAGAGATAGATCCAACGGGCGATCGGACAGYGAGCATATTGGCGAGGAGAGACGAGCGACTAAATGAGAGTAATACGAGCGCGAATTCRCGGGAGGCGAGCGACGAATCAACYCTTCTTCGGCGAGAGATGGRAGTGTGCCGACGGGAGAAGGAGATATTGGAGCGAGAATTACGGTTAGYTCATCGAGAAATAGAGCTGATGAGAGCGACCCAGAGCGTAAGAGAGAATGGACCTGATTTGGGAGCTGCGAGCCCATCGACGTCGCATGCATCTGTTGGGCGACCGAGTCTCAATATTATTGTCGACTCGTTGAGTTATTACGACGGCAGCAGCAGTCTGTATGAGGCCTGGAAAAGACGTGTTAAATCTCTCAGGAATGCCTATGAGCTGACTGATGATTTGGCCAAACTCATGGTAGGCGCACGTCTTAAAGGAAGAGCACAGGAATGGTTCCACTCAGATTCTGGTTATTCGGACTTGACAGTGGAGGAGCTCCTGAGCGAAATGAGAGCTATGTTCTTCCACGAACCTAGCAGAATACAGTCAAGAAGACAGTTTGAGCAGCGCACGTGGCGGAGAGACGAGACATTTGGCGCGAGTATTTACATCAGAAGGTGATACTGGGAAACCGGAGCAGAATCGAGGAAGCGGAATTGATCGAATACATTATCGAGGGGATACCAGAGCCTACAATGAGAGATCAGGCACGGATCCAGCGTCTCAGGACCAGGGCGTCGCTGCTGGAAGCGTTCGAGTGGGTGACTGCGTGCGAGAAACTAGCTAAGTCGTGATCAAGATGCGAAAGAGCAGCGAAGTAGCGTAAGCGATAAGCGAAAAGTAGATAAGGTAGAGCGTTGTCATAATTGCGGTGTTCAGGGCCACCTAGCAATAAAATGCCCTTCGAAATCGAGAGGCGCAAAATGTTTCGGTTGCGGAGAATTCAGTCATATCGCGGCGAAGTGTCCGAAGAGTGTAAGCGCGGTAAAGGAAGTAAGTGATATCTCGAAGTCAGGTCACTCTAATAAATATTGCAAGGAAGTAAAAGTTGGAAATAAAAAAATTGTTGCTTTAATTGATACTGGTAGCGACTTATCGCTGATGCGCGAGAACGAATATTTAGAGCTGGGATCTCCCGAGATGACTCGGCAAGAGATTGTATTTCGCGGTGTCGGTTCAGAAAGCCATAAGACGTTGGGCAAATTCGACGTCAAGATTGAGATTGAAAACGAATACTTCGTTATTTCTATATCCGTGGTGCCGAGTAATGTAATACAACACGCGTTGCTCATTGGAACGGACTTCCTTAATAAAGTGGAATTAAACATCCGAGAAGGAAAAATTTCAATTAAAAAACCRCATAYCGAACTCGAGCCGTTGGGAGAGATTCCGGAAATATTTCACATTGAGACCATTGAGGAACCAAAGCCTCAAGATGATAGATATCGGGCGATAAACAGCAWGCACAGTGATCAGTYTAAATYCAGYATCAAAGAGATTGTAGATCAGTATTCTCCGCAAGCAATTAAAAAGGTAGGAATCGAATTGAGTCTGATTTTAAAAGATGACGAACCTGTATATGACAGACCGCGTAGACTAGCGCCGTGTGACAGACGTCTCGTAGATGAACACATTCGTGATTGGCTTCAAAGAAATATCGTAAGACCCAGCACTTCGGAATATGCGAGTCCGGTAGTTTTAGTAAAAAAAAAAGACGGCAAAACTCGACTTTGTGTYGACTACCGAAAGCTAAATAAAAAGGTTATAAAGGATCGATATCCTTTGCCTTTGATAGAAGACCAGTTAGATCGCTTGCAAGGAGCAATGTACTTCAGCATGTTAGATCTGAAGGATGGATTTTTTCATGTACCGATAAGCAAGGAAAGCCACAAATATACTGCATTTGTTGTGCCCGACGGACAGTATGAGTTTCTTAGAACCCCGTTTGGCCTATGTAACTCACCTGCCGTGTTCCAGAGGTATATAAATGCGATTTTTCGGGAGCACATAGCGAACGGAAAAATATTAGCGTACATGGACGGCCTGATAATTCCGTCGCTTACAGAGAACGCAGGTATCAACAATTTGCGTGAGGTGTTATTGACCGCGAGCGAATATGGCTTAAATGTAAATTGGGAGAAAAGCCGATTCTTAGAAACAAAAATTGAATATTTGGGCCATATGATAGAGAACGGCACGGTTAGGCCGTCAGAGAGAAAGACCGCTGCAGTTTCAAATTTTCCGAAACCCGCGTGTGTTAGAGATGTGCAGAGTTTCGTTGGTCTCACAAGTTATTTTAGAAAATTTATACCAAAATACTCGATCATAGCGCGACCACTGACGGATTTGTTAAAAAAAGATACAACTTTTCGTTTTAATGAAGAACAAGAATATGCGTTCAACGAATTAAAGAGGATACTTAGTTGTGATCCCGTGTTAAAATTATATCGACATGAGGCTGATACCGAGCTCTGCACAGACGCTTCTAAATTAGGATTTGGAGCAATATTACTCCAGAAAAACGCCGACGATCAAAAATTTCATCCAGTATATTATGCTAGCTGGAAAACAACTGACGCAGAGTCAAAATACTTCAGTTATGAGTTAGAAGTACTAGCGATTATTAAATCTTTAAAAAAATTCCGCGTATTTCTTTTAGGTATTCCTTTTAAAATCATAACAGACTGCCAGGCTTTTACGATGACGATGAAAAAACGAGACTTGTGCGTGCGTGTGGCGAGATGGGCATTGCTGCTCGAAGAATTTGACTACGAGGTCGAACACCGTCCCGGTAATTCAATGCGGCATGTTGACGCACTGAGTCGATATCCTTCACAGAGCGTAATGATAATTGAAGAGGATCGCTCAAATCTGATAACACGTATTGTCAAAGCGCAACTCGAARACGATGAAATAAAAACAGTCTTAAGTAAAATGACGCAAAATGAGTACAAAGACTTCGTGTTGCGAAATAATATTTTGTATCGTATGTGTAATGACGATTTACTGTTAGTAGTGCCAAAAATTATGCAATATGACATAATTAAACAGACTCACGATAAAGGTCATTTTTCGGTGGGTAAAATGGAATGCATATTAAAAAGGGAATTTTGGTTTAGTCATATGCGTGAAAAGATCGAGAGAATTGTTAGAAATTGTGTATCTTGTTTGTTGGCCGAACGTAAGCATGGAAAGTCGGAAGGCCTGTTGCATAACGTAGATAAAGGTGATACTCCTCTCGATACGTATCATGTCGATCATGTTGGGCCGATTCCCAGCACCCGGAAAAATTATGCTTATTTACTTGTGGTGGTCGACGGTTTCAGTAAGTTTGTTTGGCTATATCCGACGCGATCTACAACAGCGGCCGAGGTGGTCTCGCGATTGACAAAACAAGCGGCTATTTTCGGAAATCCGCGACAAATTGTTACGGATCATGGCACCGCATTTACGTCGGGAGATTTTAAAACATACTGTAATTGCGAAAAAATTAAACACATATTGACGACTGTCGGCGTACCGCGAGGCAATGGCCAAGTTGAGAGAATCAATCGGATTATAATTCCGTTGTTTAGCAAACTTTCTGCGCCATATCCCGAAAGTTGGTTTAAATACGTCGATCGAGTGCAACAGTTATTAAACGCGACTCCAACGAGGAGTACAGGCTTTAGTCTATTCGAGGTGTTAGTAGGGCAATCTATGCGTTTGCGTGACGATTTTGAATTGCAAAGGCTAATCGAAGAAGATGCTATAAATGATATTCAAGAAAAGCGAACGTCACTGCGCGAGCAGGTAAAAACGGCAATTGAAAAAATTCAGCAAGAAAATAAGAGGACTTATGACCGTAAACGAAAGAAAGCTGATGTATATCGCGTGGGAGATTGGGTAGCGAACCATTAAGCGAACGCAAGCAGCTCCAGGCAAAAAATTTTGTTCTAAATTCTTAGGGTCGTACGAAATAATAAAGTTATTGCGAGGCGACCGATTCGTTGTTGTGAAAATCGGCGAGCACGAAGGGCCACGCACTACGAGCACGTCGGCCGACAACATGAAACGATGGATATCATCTAATTGTATAGTCGACGATGATTCTAGCGACGATTCAGATAGCGAGAACCATGAATTTAGCGCATCGGAGGCCGATGATTGAGCAGAATGGCCGAATGTAGGATCAAGTTATATTCTGTCGTATTATAGAATCATATTTTATATCTTCTCACTTATGTTTATTATCTCTTAGTTTAACGGCTCTTTCTTAGTACACTTGTATGTTTGCGCGACCGTAGAGGTGACAAATATTTTCTATTCTCACCTCTGCGATATTGCCAATAACCGAAGTACGAATTCAACTGACAGATTTAGAGCAGAAGAGTCGAATCCGATAGAATAGGACGCTCGAGAATTTGTGCTCTCTGACATATAATTCCGACTGACCAGTTGCACGCGCGACATTTGTTAGAATTACTATATAGTTCCTTTACTCTGCTTTAATTATATTTCTTAAACGTGCAAGRTGTTTACTTATTTATTTATTTCACACAATATCTTCCTTTTTTATTACCACGATCCTACAATATATTAAGGGCAACGACGATTGTCAGAAATTTCTCCGGAATTGCGGATGGAAGAAACTCGTGCATAAATCCAGAGTAATGATCTAAATTTAATTCACAAATAATGAAAAATCGGCTAAGTCCGAACCTCGAATAATAAAACATAGAGATACCGAAAACACTGTGAGAACGAAATCCGAAAAGAGAACAACAGTCGGTTCCTCAGGGAGAATCGTATATATATTGCCAACTTGATGACGTCTCACGGTAAAGGGGATGCAAAATCGACACGCGCAAGCAGGGTCTTGATCACGTGTACATTGTGTGTGTATCTATGTTTTCGAGTAATAATCTTATATTTGTTGAGTGATTTTCTAAAAAATGTAAATGAAAGATTACTGTCGATATCACAATGCGCTTATTCTTATATCGTAATTATAGGATTCCTATCTAATATTATGATTCAATTAATAGTGATACATAAAACTTAATTTTATGAATGTGTTTTCATTAGTAACGGTATGCTCGCAAGTTCGGTTTGTTCGAATTCTTTCTAGAAGGTTTGTCACAATATGTGTGTGTATACACGCGCGCGCGCGCACACACACACACACACACACACACACACACACACACACATATATTGTGACGTGACAGTTCCTGCAGCAGAGCAGCGTCCTTCCACTGTCACAAAGCGCAGCATGGCGTCATAAAAAGAAGGCCAGCCTTGCGCTTCCAAGGCATCTCCAGACCAGTAACAATTGCTAGGAGCGCGGGCCCACGAAGCACCCCACGGGATCACGCCCATGGTGGAATTGGAAAATAGGTACACAAGACCCGTAATTGACCGACGCCAAATGCAGTGTTAATGCGCCCTGAGTAGAGGAGTCGATCGATCCTGCATCGATAAGATTCAAACTCGGTCTCTTTCGCATCAGGAGCACTACAGCGTAAAGGATTCCCGGTTAATCCCGCAAGGGTAGCAAGAGGCGAGCGAGAGGCGAGTGAGCAGGGAGAGAGAAGAGAAGCCGACGTCGGTGAAATTGCCTTCCACTTTTGCAAAGCCGCGAAGCGGGGAAGTCGTGCTTTCGCCACGCTTTAGTGTGTCGCGTATATTTTGATGTGGAAAGCTCGAATTAGCGTAGCGCGAACGATCGATGCCAGGCACAGGGAACCTCTGAACCGCGTTGTCGTAAATTATCGGTTGCATGAAAGTCGGAGAAACTAGCTTCCAGGGGATCATGACCGAAAGAACCGGCACGATGTACGTGTCGCAGTCAAAGCTGCAGGAAGTGATTGCGTTGTTAGAGCGCGGACTATATTGGCATAACCGGTAGCGGCCGGAGAGATGATTCCGATATAGTGTTACGCTAGATAAGTGATAAGAAGAACCTCGCGGTCCAGCGGTGTCCTTTTGTTGTCGAATCCCGTGGAGTGGTCGTCCTGCGAGTCAGAAAGATATTGCACAGTGCCGTGCACTTTCGTTGTCGGGATGACGTTTGGTGTTGTGCTGTATTGCGCTGTCTAGTTCGGTGTGTTCGTGTTATAACACGAAGTGCTGGTTCTGTCGTGCTAATTTGTGTGTCGTGAGAGTTGCCGAAAGCAGCGCATATCGCGAGGGTATCACCAAAAGCATTCGATCAATGCGAGCGACGTTTTGACTACCGTTTCGGCAAGACCGCTGGTGACGGAGCACCGGTGATAATTTCAAGCCTAATTCCCCGAGACTAACGTTATTTCCGTGAGTCGTGACGACTGCGTACCCTCGAAATTTGATATCAATCAAACCGCTTGCAGTTCACTGCGCGTCCTGTTATTTGTTTGTTGCAATTATCGGTCGATTCATTGTCGCTCTCGCCATCGAAGTAATGTGGTTTCTTGGAATGTATACTTGTGCGCTAGTGAGCAATTATTTATTACTAACAGCTGATTACTCGCTTTGGTCTGTACCAAGGATCGCATCCATCTTACTCTAAGAGAATCCGAATTAAATTGTTATTGGTTACGACAGTTACGCTATTTGTTTTTTTTAATTATCATTTCCCTGCGATTATATTACATTTGTTTTTCTTATACTAAATAAAGGTATTATTGAATTGTTGACGAATTAGCAAATTGAGTCTTTCGCTTACTCGCCATCATTCTTCTCTTCGTCCATCTACTATTAGGCGCTCGTGCTCAAAAATCCCGCCCTCTGCCTTTAAATTGCGCTAACCGGCCCCTCGCGCTAAAAGACGTTCTAAAAGAAAGACGTGTTAAAAGAAATTCGTAAATTGACGCTGTCTTGTGCGCGTCTGGCGCCCAACATTCGGTTTTGCGCGGACTGCCTCTAGCATCTCGAAGGAATAGTAACGGAGGCCCTCCACTCCACTTTCGCGTTTCCGATTTGCGTTCGACGCGTAGCCGCTCGCAGCGCGTGACAATATATACATATATATATATATATATATAAACTAAATATATATATATATATATACAGGGTATCCGGAAAATCGCGACGAATATTTCGGGACGTGATTCGGGACCCCAAAAGAAGGAAAAAAAGCTTATAAACATAGGTCCGGATATAAGTCGTTTTCGAGTTATAGCCACTTTTATGTTTAAAAAAATGTATTTTTTATTCCGCGTGGCATCCCTTTTTAAATTTTTTATTAACTTTCTAATTTTTTTTAATTTTCAAATTTTATTATTTTTTTTAATTAATAATTCTTTTTTTTTTTTCGATATTTGTAAATACATTATTTTTTAAATCAAGGATAAACATGAATAGGTATTTAAATCGAATTAAATAAGGTGTTCAAAATGACCACCTTCAGCACGAATGCAGGCCCTTATTCTCCTATCAAAGGAATTTCGAACTCTATGACAAATATTTGGATCCGTCCTGCCCCGCATGAAATAGAGTCCCAAAATTATTGGGGGACAGTGACTGAGTCTCCGCCAATGGATTTGAGGATCGAGGGAAAACCGATTGAGGACGCCTCACACCAATTTTTGAGAGGATGCGCAAAAAATCGGCGCAAAACTCGGGGAGCCTAAGCGAGTGCCGACGGCGGCCACTGTTCGGCCAACCAGCGTGCGGAGAGGACCTGCATCCGAGAGGACCCGGCGATCCCGTAGCCGACCCGAAATTGTAAGCTACCGCTCCGACCACCTTACCGGTAAACCCCGGGGAGGGCCAGACAGTCACCTTTTGTCGCCTATAGAGATTCTGTAATAGTTATTTGCGAGCGATAGAGCGAGTTTCGAGTCATTGTGAGGCTGGCCTGACCCGGGTATTGGAAATATATTGAGAAAATAAGAGCTCCTCCTAGAATGGGTCGACAGTCGTTCTGTGTACCGTCGCGTCGTTGTTGCGTGCGCGCGTATATTGTAAATTATTATTATTGTCRTGTATCGTTTGGGCCGCGGGTTCCACCGTTCGCGTGTACTGTATCGCCTTGCGTTGAGCGGATGGCCCGCGAGCCAACAGGTGGAGGGACGCCTCGCGTTAAAGTATCGTTTTCTGGCGTGTTGTGAGGGGAGTTTCAGAGTAGTTATTCGAGCAGCGGATTTGCGCGGTATCGCCCTCCGCGAGACTGCTGGGGCCGGGTGGGCCGCGTCTCTGCGAGGGTCGCAACCTCCGCGAAATCTCGTCGGGATAGCGTATGGGAGCGCAGGGTCTGTTAACATATTTTGGAGCAACCGCGTCGATTTGGGGCCACGCGTTTTATTTGCGGGCCGCGTCGCTTACCGTATCGTGCGATGCGAATGCGCGGCCCGCGAATAGCCATCCCTTGGCGGCACCTCTTGTCGTGCCCCTTTCGACTCTGCGGTTGAGCGTGCGAATAATGTTTGAGAGTTGAGTACGCCGCGAGTTGGCGGTGAATTGCGTATTGCGTGGAATCGTTTTCGTGAGGACATGTAGCGTTTCGTGAAGTTATGTAGCGTTTGAGAGTTTTGTCGGAGTCGCGTACGGCTTTTCGGAGGAGTAATAGCGTGTCGTGGTTTTTAAGAGCGTCCGCGCGGAGTCGTGCGTCCGACTCTCTGGGAAGGCAACTCTTCCCAATGTTTACTATTTATATTCATATGTTCTTTTATTCTATGCTATTTCTTTTCTTACTTGTTCCTTTCTTTTTTTTTTTTGTTAAATATACTTTACTAATTATTACTTTATTTATTCTGCTTTGGTCATTGCCTTCTCTCCCTCGAACCTTGCCACCTGAGTTACAAGAATCACCCCCCTCTGCCACACACTGAGCAAGGAGCGGCCGGATTAATTAGGAGATTGGTGAGGAATATTAGAGCGGCGCGGTTATTCGCGCCTGGCGCCCATTTTCGTAAGTTCGTCGCATATTGGTTTGTTCTTTTGTCGCGTATCGTCTCGTTCGTCTTCTCAGGTATGAAATATTTTTTTCTGTCGTGTATCACCTTGTCCGTTTTATCGCGTGTTATTGAAGTTTTCCTCGTCGCGCATCGTTTCGTCGTTGCTTTCGCGTATGGCCTCGTTTTATTAGATTTCTTAGAGTACCGCGTACCGTCCAGTCGTCGTTTCGCCTATTATTTGATTTTAGCTTCGCGTATCGTCCAGTCATCGTTTCACGTCTTATTTGGTCTTAGTTTCGCGTATCGTCCAGTCGTTGTTTCGCGTACCATTTGGATCTTTGTTTCACGTAATTAGCTCCTTAGATCGTTGTGTATCGCCTTAGTGTATAATTGTGGACGGGCACTCACGGGATTCAGCGATCCCGGAGTCAACCCCGTCGTCGCAATCCTTGATCGTAAAATTATTCTTTAGAGGTTCTTACTCTTCCCGCTTGGCACGTCTGATTCTATTCCGAGTCCTCGATCAATGGAAACATCGTCGTTCGACAGCTCGTCATCTTCAATATGGCGTGTCACTGCCTTTTCGCGCTTCATTCGCGCGTATCGTTCCTCTGCGGCGTTTGATCGGCTATCTTTGTCCTGCTGCATTTTCTTGACCGTATTCTTTTGAACATTTCGCGTTGCTCGCTCATCTTCGCTGTTTCCGTCGCTCGTAGCGCCCTTATTGTCCGAATCATCTTCATTACTTGTCATATCGCTGACATCGTCTTTGTCCTCGACAGCCTCCTGAACTCGGGCATTTTGCAATTTCTTCAACTGATTCTTCTTGCTTGCGATTGATAGATCCCGCACTCGTAATTCGTCTTTAAGGTCGATTATCCTTTTGTCAATGTGCCAAGCGATCGTTTCAACTTTTTGCTAACGTGTCGATTTTCCTCGAGACGGCATTTCGCTAAGGCCATATTTCTGTCTTGTCGGGGCATCTTCCCCGCCATCTTGGTTGTCTTGCAATTCACGGTCGCTCATCTTGCTTTCCGACTTCAATTTCACAACTGAGTTCACGACAGAAGCACAAACAATTTCAAGATTCTCGCAACTGTTCACCTTCGCGGCTTCGTGACTGTACTGACTTTTCTCGTCTATCTCCGACTAACTACTGACTCGCTTTATGTTCTTTGTGCGCGCGCCGATAAGCCACTGCGTGCCACTGGCGGGAAGTATGATTCCTACATTTATTTCTTTACTGCTTTGATTCGAAAAAAACGACTGTTCATCGATTCATCTCAGAATCATCAAAAACTTATTCTTATAACTTAGTCTGTTTCATCAAAATGGAGTTAAAATATGTGAGTACTGATTTTGACAATTCAAAAGTGATTTTGATTTGAAGACAAAGAACATTCGTGCCAACCAAAACAGTTCAAAAATGTAGGCATTATCGGATGAAAACTCAGCTTGAACGCTTGAAGAATTAAATGTTGGTAAATCAATCATTTCTGATTGTTTACACATAATGGGCAAGGTTCAGAAAAAAGGCAAATGGATTTCACATGAATTGTCAAAATTAACTACTCAAAATTGTTGTTTAACCGTTTGCACTTTATTGCTCTTTACAAAAAGCGGTTTTTGTATGAAATTGTAACTGACGATGAAACATGGATCTATTATGATAATTCTAAACGGAAAAAAATCGGTAGATCTAGATCAATCATTGATAACGACTTCAAAAAGTAACATCTACGAAAGTAAGGATTTGTTGTGCATTTAGTAAGATATGAAAGGCGTCGTGTATGAACTGCTGAAACCAAATCAAACAGTCTGAGCGTTATCAACAACAATTAATCGATTTGAGTGAGATTGATTGACTTTGAACCATAAATGTTCAATATCCTAGTAGTATAATTGATTGGCGCAATATTGGGAAATAATGTAAATCTAATATTATATATTTGGTGTGAATTAATTCTCAACATTAGTCCAATATTATAAAATAGACGTCTCCTGTTATTTAATCAATATATCTAAGCAGCAATATTGGTTTAATAGCAATATTGGACCGATATTAAGCAATAATATTTATTCATTTTTTATATTAGATATTGATTGCATCCTAATGTGAAATCATTATTATAAAGAATAACGCAATTAATTAATTATATTGGTTACAAATTGACCCCCAATGTTGGTTCGAACTTGTAAAGTACTTTACGTTTTGTAATATTAAATTCCAAATATTAGATACACACACACATATATATTCATCGTCAGTTACAATTTCATACAAAAACCGCTTTTTGTAAAGAGCAATAAAGTGCAAACGGTTAAACAACAATTTTGAGTAGTTAATTTTGA
>JANQDE010000345.1:21468-42465 GCA_037157785.1 Cephalotes varians | reverse complement strand
ACTCGAGAGTAGAATTCCCGTCTTTGGGAATAACACACACGCACACTCGCGAACGCGACACTCGCGGAGCAAAAGAATACAACACCGAACAATTAAACAGAGAAAGGGACTTATTCTATTGCAATGAAATACAGCTTAGGACCGAGCACGTCCGACACGGCCGACAGCTCGATCCAAACGCAACTTCAACTTAGATTTTAATTCATCATAACTCAAATTTTCTAAATCCGACACGCTTTCCAAAACTACCCGCGTTTTCCCTCTTAAACATGATATTAAAATCGTGGTTTTCGCTTCCTCTGTCCAACGGTTCGCTCGAGCAATCAATTGAAACTAGAATAAGAAATTCGTTTAACGAGACACTCCCATCGTAAGTATCGGGTTTTAATTTAATGACCTCCGCACGAAAAGGAGGGCACTGCTCATCACGTGCGTGCGCATCCGCGCCTTCCGCACTCACATGCGCGACGCGATCACACATGCCGCGCGCGGAAGTCACTCCCCGCGTCTCCTGTGACGTCTCGGTAGCTCGGATGAGCTCAGCAAAAGTCGAGTTGTTGGGATCTTTTATTGCAGTTAAGGACGTGAAAATCCAGGATAACTACCGTTGGCTACGCCGGTCTCCAGGTTCCGATCACTCGAAATGTAGGGGCCGATAAATAAATGTTGAGACAATTTTACAAAAGGACTATGATTTATTAAACTTCAAAATACAATATTAAAGCTTKGCYCTACAATTCGYAATCCTCTTCCGGTCGAAGAGTGATTCTAAAAATCTCTAATCTTAAATATCCCTCTGAGTCTAATCTGCGTAAGTCTGCTGTGGTGCGCTGAGTTTCTGTCTTTTATACAATTCTAAAAGCGGTAGTGGGGATCGTTTCCCGTTCTTGCGGTATGAGTCAYGCTGAAGCAAGTTTCTAAGCTATTTCCTTATTTGGTCATGTGCGCTGCTTTCGTTACCATATATGGTCATGTGGCGTGATGCCCTTCGTGCTTCCATATATGGCTATGTTCGCTAAGCTTTATTCTATTCCTAGAATTTAAGTGAGTCATAGGATGACTCATAACTAACTGTGATTCGTGAGAGCGATGTTTCTTTGTTCGTTAAAAAGAATATTTCATAGAGTTAAAGAATTTATTCATTTGTATATTATTTAATTATTGGAATTTAATTATTAGAAAGAAATCGAATTATATATTATTTTAAGGGTCTTAGACATACTTTACATAAGTTTACATAATCTATTTCGTTTGGTTTTGCAATAATTTCCTACATAGTACGTCTAAGGAATCAAGAAATATTGCTCTCTTTGTCTAACTAATAGTATAAGCGTATAGGCTTTCTCCTTTTAATGTGAGATTACAATTATTCGTTTGCATTGGCAGTGCTTTGCGCTGGTTGCTTATTCTCTATTTAGCACAATAATAATATAAGCGAAATAATAATGAATACAATAATAATAATATCGGGAGTAATAATAATAATAATGATCATAATGACAATAATAAAGGTAAGCGCAATGTTAGTATTAATGCGCGGTGAGTCAGGAGTTCCTACGGTAAGTATGTTTCAATGATTATATTGCTTTAAAGTCGTGGTTAAAGTGAGAAGTATAGTACTTGCTAAATTAACAATTTTATTTCTCGTTAACTATTGGGATTTGGACTGTGGTGTATATGATAAAAGTTGTAGGATTTTACGAGTTCTTTAATGTAGTGAAAGAAAATTTTATTGTTTACATGTTATTTTGTTGATAACATTTTAATTGTTAAATAATTTGAATTATTTCGAATTTCGTTCATAATAATATTAATCTCTGTTTGTCCCAATACATTCATTTCTACCATAATATGATATTGTTTATATAATGTTTAAGGTTTTTATTATCTTCACATTAAATAAATTAATAATTAACCAAATAATATTTGCACGTACAGAGAAAGTTTTTGTATCGGTGAGTTCGTTTATGTAAGTGAAATTGTTATCTATACCTTTATGTGAGAAAGTATATGCTATATAAATGATACATGTAATTTGAGGTTTGTTGGATATGGTTATTTTTGTAATTAATTAAGTGTAAAGGTTGGTTGAAAATTATGTATTCAGTGCAATCGTGGAGAGAAAGATTCAAGCTTGATTCTAGTATAAGGATCATAATTTTAGTTCAAATAATTAAGGAGTGACGTGTGGTTAAACTTTGCTGTCCTCAATATCATTAGATTTGATATATTTATATATTCGTATTTGGCACATTTTGAGAACATTCCTTCATATACCGGATGGTTTTTTCTTTGGGAATTTTCTGTGGCTTAATTTGAAGAGTGGCAAAGAAATTGTTGTTACAAAAGTTGTTATATTCGACCTGGGGCATCTTACTAGATGTCTATAGAGTACTGTTAATAATTTGTTTATAAATGTTTATAAAAATGCTTTACAAAAATGCGTAATCTTTCAGTAAGTTTTTTAGTGTCATAAGGTATCTATAGTTGATCTCTATAAGACGCTATATTGATTTTGTTGCTAATTGTTATATTTATTTTGTTATTAATTTTTGCGGTTAACAGCTTTATTTGCAATCTGATGGAAAAATGATTTAAACAAAAGTTACTCTATTTTTAAAGACGCTTCTAATGATATGTATATATCATGTAGGTAAGTATATATTTTAATTGTTTATAACAGTCGTCTATTGAAATTAATGGTTAAGTAATTGTTATTCTTGTGTGGTAATTTTCTATAGGCGTTTAGGAGTTTGCTATTATGATTCTTTCTTTTCTAGATGTTTTATTTTATTTTTATTTTAATTTTGCAACATAACATTGTTGTTACAGGTATGTGTAAAAATGTGTTTATATGATTATTGGTGGTCAATTAAATATATAGGAATTTATTTTAAAGCTTATTGGTAGATTATTAGGAGTCGGGTAATGTGATTGGTACTTTAAGGCGTTGTGAATGGGGCTTTGAGGCGGCCATTTGCATGGACTGCCATGTTGTGGGATCTTGGAAGAACGTGATTGGTTGCTCTTTTCGCTAACGTTAAAGCGTGAATATACTGTGTGTAAGCCTATATTACGCTCGGGTATAATATACGGAGTGTATTATATATATATATATATATATATATATATATATATATATATATATATATATATATATATATATATATATATATATATATATATATATATATATATATATATGCTTTGTTCGCGGCAAGGTTACGTTACGGTATTACTATGCGTAGCAGCTGATGCTCGTTCAAGGCTAGGTAACGGTGTATACGCGTTCAAGATTAAGTGATATAAATATGGAACACTACTCGGTGGCCTTTAATGCCTTAAAGAAGATTGATTCGAGACTACATATATGTATATGTATATCAACGTAAATTCTTATGTGCTTTAATGTTTGAAGAAATTTATGGAACTAAGAACGTCTATTATTTTATTTCAAAGATATGTAATAGAACGAATGGAAAAGATAACGGTTTTATGTGGACAGAACAATGCTTGTACAAATCGAATTTCGCAAACTATGTTGACGTTCTTTAATTCAACGTTGAAAATTGAAATAAATATTGTCTAAAAAAAAACAGTAAATGCTGATGGCAAAGAATGTGACATTCTCCCACTTAATAAGAGCTTGTCAGGATGTGACACTCCCCCGCACGCGGGAGATGCTGTGACTCGTCGCGGAGGTCGCGGCGGGGGAATCGACCAACACGGGGGAATTTACGAAAGGATGAAAAATTTGTGATTACTATAAAAAAGATTGCGTGCGTTTATTTTCTGAAATAATTCTCATTCTGGAATAGTGGCTAAATAATTAATCGATAATTCTTAGTAATAACGAATAGATGGATTCGTTTGTAAATCGATTAAGTGTGCGTGAGTAAATTCGCGTAAATGTGACACAATTTATGTGAAATACATTTGTGATGTGTTACTCTCCGTGTGAATTAACGACAAGGGAATCACATTGGAATTCATGACCGTAAAGTTATTGTGCTCTTTCCAACTCAGAAGGAGTCATCGAATGTCTACAAGAGAGAGAGAGAGAGAGAGAGAGAGAGAGAGAGAGAGAGAGAGAGAGGGGTAAAGAGAAAGGGGCGAAACCGTGTACGTACGCGTGATATTTGTATCACTTGATGACGTATTTCGCGCGGAGTAAACAGCTGTGAGTGCCCATACTGAACGGTGAGTTGCGCCGTCCCTGACTATCTTCTGTACGCGTCCCATAATACGTTAAACATTTCTCTTTCTCAATCAAAAACTAAGCATCGGATAAAATTGTGGTAAAGGAAAAATCGTCTTAGAATTAAGTCGGGAATACGACATTTTAGACAAACGTTTGTTTTGTTACACCCTGTATACACTATTTACACTAACCGTACTTCTAGTTCTATTACCTACACTATTACTATCTTCCTCCTCCTCCCCCTCACTACTCTTTACTCACTCTCTCTTTACCCACTCTTCTAATCCTGATATCTCCATCTCTATTCCCTTTATTCTCTCCTCCAACTCTTTTACAATTTCCATGATCTTTCTCTTTTCTTCTTCCAAATCTTTTATCGCCTTCTCTATAACTTCTTTTATTTCCTTCTTAATCTCTTCCTTTAAAGCTATCATCCTCTGTTCACACTCTTTCCCGCACTCTGGTCTAAACAACACCCTCGTACCACCCTCTCTCTCCTCCGTTACCAACTTTCTCTGTTTACCATCCTGTTTGGGCCTTCTTACTTTACCTACACCCGCCACCTTTCCCGCTTTCCGCATCTCTTACCGCCATAACTTCACACTCACTTGTCTATTACAATATCCAATATCTTATCTCCTACACCTCTCCGACCTCCGCTTCCAATCATCCCTATTCTCCACTCTCCTCTCTTATCTATCTACCTTATTCCTCTCGCACTTCTTATCTAACGCTTCGCTCGCTCTATTTTATACTCATTTCTTGCCACTGCACACTACTCCATCACGCCCTCTAACCAAGTCCATAAACGAAAGTTATAGAAAATTTAATTTATTTTCACAAATTCTTTTCCAGAGAAAAGTACAATTTACACGTACAAAAGTAAAAAAAGTTACGAAAAAAAAGTTCTCGGTTCGATAAAATTATATGAAGAATTTCGTTAAAGCGTAGTGAAGTTAATTCCAAAAATATGATATTAAAATATATGTCCAGAAATGGCAAATCATTAATTTGCGTACGTACATTGCGTTCGATTTCGTCGTAATTTCCTTTAAGTATTTATTTATCCTTTAAGTATTAATTTTATAATCGCAATCTATTTAATTTCTAGGAAGTTTTAATTCGATTTCTTTAATTAGGTATCGTGCGCATTCATTGATGCTATCCGCTAAAGATTGTAAATATTGTAAAAGATTGTAAATAAGTGTCGACGCATTTTACAACGTTTTCCAATCCTTGGAAAGTAGTTTTCTGCGATTGCCACAGCATAAGTTCTTCGTTTCTTCACCGTTGGCGATGAATCTGCCGTCTCTTTGTTTCTTCGAAATTCGCCGAATGCTCCTCCACGTTTTCTTTATACGTCACCAATATCGATCTCACTCCGTAAGCTGTGGTAAAGCTGATATAGATATTTTTTATGGTGACAGGATTTGATTTTAGCTTGTTATCTCCGGTTAAATACTTGCTCATGAGTCCTATGTTAGAAATTGCCCCGAGTCTGCATCGAAATAAATTCCGTTTGCGTTGTTTCCACTTAATTTTATTAGCGGCTTGAAGACTTCCTCATTTGTTGTATGCAGTCCCACATGTAATCTCTTTGTATGAGAGTTGTTAAGACCATACGTTGTTGATAGCAACATATGAAATCGTTCGTTTCTTCCCTTTTCATTGCACATCTTGGAATTATTGGGGATATCGTACGTACGCTTCTTAGAATTATTAGCGTCTTTATAGCTGGTCATTGTTCTTACTTCGTCATAGTACTGAAACGACGCAGATCATAGGGGTGAAACCGATATGTGCACAACGGAAACAAATATGGCCGATTATGAGCAAGCGAAAACAGGGATAAGCATATGCGTACGCATAACGTCATTTTAACTTTTAAGCCGGAAAGTGCCGATTATCATCGAAGTCTAACCGAATGGAATCCTATCATCCTGATATTAAAATTATTGATTTTTCCATCGATTTTTCTCTTGTTGATCTACTATCTACATAATATCCAAGTGTGACCTGCTAAATTGAAATACAAGTTTTGATTACAGGTATATATTTGCAAGTATGAATTTATGAATATTAATTTCTAAATAAAACACGTTATATCATTTTGCTATCTTTTAAGGTTAGGATCGATTAATTTATAAATGTAGTTATATTTTTTTTAAAGCTGTAATTATATTTATTATTTTTATTTATGTTTACGAGTAATGATAATACATATAGTATTAAGTATTTAAGTGTATTTTGCATATATTTATATATATTGTTGCGCGTATCTCTCCATGCACCCACGCGCGTCAAACACACTCACTCGCGGGAACACTCACACACAAGGAAGGACGGAACGGGATTTGAAAGAACACAAACTTTATTTATAACTCTTAACAGTCACTCCAAGAAATATCTCCGACTCTCTCGTCACGTCAAAACTGCGTTCCAAACATCACCTCCTTCTTGTTACTTTCCATGACAACGAGGATTTGCACGAATATAGAGGCTGTTCGCGCGAACGGAGAGTTCACCGGGTGGCGCACGCAACACTTCCCTCCCTCTTCAACATTGTCGTCCCGACAATCTGGGAGGAAATTTTTTTGCTCATTCCTTGCCATCAGGTTCTTGGACGTTATCCTTGCCCTCCCCGAACTACTGTTCTGGGTTACCGGGCTGCGTCCTCTTCAGGCAGGATTCTCCCTAGAAGGTTGCCCTCTTCAAAGAGCTGGTCAGACTCCCACGAAGCTTCCTTCTGTCTTGGGGTCCTCCGTCCTTCTTCCTTTCCTTCTTGTGCATCCTCTTGTGCGCTTCTTACTTCTCTCCCTCAAAGAGACTTTCGTGTTTGATTCTTGATCTTCGGACAAGGGGGGGGGGGGGGGGGGGGGGGGGGAATAACTCTCGTGGTCCCAACGTCTCCTCGGAGACTCCCCAAGTCCCCGCCTCGGCATTTGCCCTCCGTCCCAGGGAAAAAACCACGCCAAAAACCCTGGGCGAGGCGGTCTTCGTTTTCTAAGAGAGATAATGTCTCCTCCTCCCGGTAGCCTGTTCTCCACCTCTTTTCTCTATCTCCTCCTCGCTCGTCTCTTCATCGCTTCATCCACTTCCTCTCTCTTTTCCTCTCTTTCTGGAACTAAAAAAAACGCAAAAGAGAAAACTTCATCGCTTCATCCACTTCCTCTCTCTTTTCCTCTCTTTCTGGAACTAAAAAAAACGCAAAAGAGAAAACTGAAACAATATAAAATAAAATAATAAATTATATGAAACAAAATTATTGCCGGGCTCCGTTCTCTCTCCTAATTAAATATGTCTCTCATGAAAAAGAGCTAATCTATCGGCGTGAACAATCTTTTTCCTATGCCGAGGGGACTTTTGAATACAATAAACCACGTCACTTAACTTTTTAATGATTAGATAAGGGCCTTCCCAATTACTTTACAACTTGGGAGCTTTCCCCTTAATCCTCTGAGGATTATATAACCAAACTYTATTTCCTTCTTGAAAGAGCGTTTGTCTAACCTTGCGATCGTATCGAGACTTCATTCGAGCTGATTTAATTTCTATTTGCTTCCCAACTTCTGAATGAACTTTTCCGAGTTTTTCTTTCAATTTCTTTATATATTCTGTCACTAGATAAGATTTTTCCTTCGGTGGACTTCCCAACAGAAGATCTAAAGGTAATCTAAATTCCCTTCCCAAAAGGAGCTCAGAAGGAATTAGACCGGTAACCTCATGTTTAGAAGATCTATAAGCAAGAAGATACATGGAAATCCAACGATCCTAATCTCTCTGATTTTCTGAAACAAATTTTGCCAGATAATTAACAATGGTTCGATGTTGGCGTTCAACTTGTCCATCCGACTGTGGGTGCAAGGGAATAGTCCTAGTTTTCTTTATTCCGAGAAGTTTCATCAGCTCCGCAAACAATTTAGATTCAAAATTTCTTCCCTGATCTGWATGGACTTCCAAAGRGACACCATGTCTAGAAACAACCTGGTTAACAAAGATTTCCGCCACTTTTTTTGCTCGAAAATTTTTGAGAGGGAAAGCTTCGATCCATTTGGTAAAACAATGTACAAAAACTAGAAGATATTTATTTCCCAACGTAGTTGTAGGAAGAGGACCTAATATGTCCATCTGAAGTCTCTCAAAAGGCGAACCAACATTGTATAGCTGCAATGGAGACTTCTCTTTTCCTGAGGGGCCTTTTCTAGAAATGCAAACTTTACAAGTCCTACACCATTGTTCTACATCTTGTTTACAAGTAGCCCAATAGAAGCGCCTACGAATTTTATCTAGAGTCTTGTTGACTCCGAAATGCCTTCCGAAAGGAGAATCATGAGCCTCTTCCAGAATTTGCCTTACTCGTTTTTGAGGAACCACGAGTTGAAAAACACTTYTTTTTAAGCTGGGCGCTTCCCACTTTTTATATAAAATTCCATCCTTGAGATATAAAGCGTCCCAATAAGCTAAGTAAACCCTAATCGAAACATCTGCATTTCTAACCTCCATGGAGGAAAGTCGCTCACCTTTCTCCTTTCCTTGACAAATTAAGGAGATAACGAGGTCTTCTAATTGTTCCTTTCGCCATTCCTGAAGAGTTTCCCCAAAGAGAACTCGTGCCACAAATTTTTTTGACCCTTCCTCAAAGTTCTTCTCCACTTTTGCACAATATGCGCAATCCTCGGATTCACAATAACGTCTAGAAAGACCGTCAGCATTTCTATGAAYCTGACCTTTTCGATGAACAATTTCAAACTCATATTGTTGGAGCCTTTCTAACCATCGAGCCAACTGCCCCTCCAAATCTTTGAAGGACATTAACCATTTTAGAGAAACGTGATCGGTCCGGATCAGAAATTTTTGCCCTAGAAGATAATGACGAAAGAATTTCAAGGAATCAACAACTGCCAAAAGYTCGCGACGAGTTACACAATAATTCCTTTCGGCCTTACTAAGTACKCGACTAAAATAACCAATAACCTTCTCCTTTCCATCCTGCTTTTGGGAAAGGACTGTCCCAATTCCAATACGCGAGGCATCCGTGTCCAAAACGAATTCCCCTTCTTCTCTTGGGAAGGAGAATACCGAAGAAGAAGATAATACTCGCTTTAATTCCTGAAACGCACTTTGACAATTAGTATCCCAAACAAATTTRATTTGATTCTCYRTWAGGGTATACAAGGGTTTTGCCAAAGAAGAAAATCCTTTAACATATTTCCTATAATACGAGMARAAACCTAAAAAGCTTCGCAATTGCTTTTTAGTATGCGGAACTGGCCAATCTTTTACRGCAGCTATCTTCTCAGGATCCGTGGTAACGCCTTCGAAGGAGACCACATGTCCCAGATACTTAACGCTTCTAGTAAAAAGCACACATTTCTTTGGATTTACCCTTAAACCCGCATTCCGTAATCTTRAAAACACCRTTTTTAAGTTTTCCAGTATTTCTGAAAAACTTTTGCCGAAAATAATAACRTCATCTAGATAAACTAAACAAATTTTGGGTATTAAGCCATGAAGAACCTTTTCCATCAATCGTTYAAATGTGGCGGSGGCGTTACATAGCCCAAAAGGCATRACAGTAAATTGCCAAAGCCCGTTTCCGACYGAAAAAGCTGTTTTCTCCTTATCTTTCAAATTGATTTTGACCTGCCAATAACCGCTTTTTAAATCTAGAGTAGAAAACYAGGARTTTCCCGACAACTGATCGAGGATATCATCAATTCGAGGAAGAGGGTAGGAATCCTTCTTTGTCACAGCGTTCAACTTCCGATAATCTACACAGAATCGGATAGTTCCGTCTTTCTTTCTAACTAAGACTGCTGGAGAAACCCAAGGGCTCTGTGATTTTTCTATCACTCCTTGCTTCCTCATATCCTCTATAATCTCATTCACTTTCTCTCTCATGTGGAAAGGGATACGTCGGGGAACTTGTTTAATAGGAGAAGATTCTTTTACAATAATTTTATGCTCCACTAAATCACATT
The DNA here is from genome assembly GCA_037157785.1 of Cephalotes varians. Classification (NCBI taxonomy): domain Eukaryota; kingdom Metazoa; phylum Arthropoda; class Insecta; order Hymenoptera; family Formicidae; genus Cephalotes; species Cephalotes varians. The sequence goes on along the minus strand of JANQDE010000345.1, from coordinate 32,283 downwards.
TTCCCGCTACGATATCATCCGAGAAAACGTCCTGATATTCTTTAAGAAAATTAGCAAAATCCTTCTTCTGTTCCTCTGATAAGCTACCTGAATTTCCTGTGAAAAGGCTACTGAGGGAGGAAGAAATCCCTTCAAGAGGATCCATAATTCGAGCCACCCCTTCCCGGTTCAGGAGTTCCAAAGATGGGTTCAAAAATATTCTCGAGTCTAATTTCTTTTAGAAAATCGACTCCTAACAAACAATCGTCTAAAATCTCTGCAACTAACAGCGGAAACTTTATGGAAAATTTTCCCAACTCAATCTGAGCTTCTTCCTCGAACTTAATCGGGACTTCCTCTCCAGTGGGATATCTTATTTTGAATTTTTCTTTCCGAAGCCCCCTCTCCCCTCTAGCGAATTTTCTATTCAAAATGGAGACATCGGAGCCCGTATCTATTCTAAATAAACATTCCTCCCTGTTTAACCTTCCGGAGAAACAGAAATTTTCCGAAACTAGTCTTGTATCCTTTTTAAAAATACTCCTAATTCTCGAGGAAACTACAGGATTCGTTGATCTCCCCCCGCAGAGATCAACTAATTCCTGTTTTCCGGGCACTGAAACCGAAAGTGCCCTTTCTTTCCACAAGTCCAACATTCTTTTGGACTCACTCGAAACTTTTCTTTTTGAGAGGACTCTCCTTTAACTCCTCCTCCTTCCTTTTTCTTTTCAGTCTCTTTCTCTTTCTCTATTTCTGGAAGCCTCTTTGCTTCCCTGGAAAATCGTCAAGAGTTCCTTCTACCCTGAACGTTATTTTCCCCTTGAATGTTTTTTAAAACGTTGGCTCGTTGTATTGCCAAATTCAACGAAGCCACTCCTTCCACCTGCAAGGTCCTTTTTACAAAACCATCAGGGAGGCCCGAAATAAATTGTGCGCAGGCTATTTTGTCTCGCGCTTCAAAAGGGAACTCGGGATAAGCTAATCGGGCGAGTCTCTCTAATTCCGCACCAAAAGATGCGAAATCCTCATCAAATCCCTGTTTACGACTCGAGAGTAGTGAGTAATAATTTTGAGGAAGATGCCCCTCCCCGAATCGCAGCTCTAATTTAGATTTTAATTCGTCGAAATTTAACTCGCCATGATTCTGTACGGATTCTAGTACAGAACGCGCCTTTCCCCGCAAAACCGAGGCCAACGCCAAGGTTTTCGAGGCATTGTTCCATCGGTTCGCGCTAGCTATTATTTCAAACTGCGAAAGAAATTCTTTCCACGGGACGGAACCGTCATAAGTATCGGGTTTCAATTTTAACATTGATTCCGCGCGCACGTCCCCCCACGCAGACGCGACGCCCGCCCCGACACACGCCGATTCTTGCGCCCCGATATCATTGGTAGGACTTAGCTGTGTCGTCGTCGTTGCAGCTCGAAGAAGCTGAATCTCCTCGTCCCGCTGACGGATAGCCGTCTCGAGCTGCTCCTCCTTGCGCGCGTAAGCCTCGCGCATCTGACGAACCTCCTGCAGCACCGCTTGGAGTATCGTCTCCGTCGAGAGCTCAGGGGTTCCCTCGCGTTGTCGTTTTCGAGTAGAAGGACCGGAAGACATCGTTGTTCCGTCTGTTGTCTCGCGCGACGATCCGCTCGTCAATCCCGGACGAGCCCTCAAAAAATGTTGCGCGTATCTCTCCGTGCACACACGCGCGTCAAACACACTCACTCGCGGGAACACTCGCACACAAGGAAGGACGGAACGGGATTTGAAAGAACACAAACTTTATTTATAACTCTTAACAGTCATTCCAAGAAATATCTCCGACTCTCTCGTCACGTCAAAACTACGTTCCAAACATCACCTCCTTCTTGTTACTCTCCATGACAACGAGGATTCGCACGAATATAGAGGCTATTCGCGCGAACGGAGAGTTCACCGCAACACTATCAATAATATGTTTTCAACTAATTTTCTAATTTCTTTTAATTTCAGTTATATTCTCTCGATGTTACTGCTATATACCGTCATCATCTGATAACGCGTAAACTTTTATTTTACCTTCATTTTTAAAAAATAAAGATGAATAATTCATGTGCCATATTTGTTTTAAGCAAAGTGAGAATTTAAGAAATGAAGAATAGACATCAAAGAAAGTAAAAGGGCAACAGATGTTTTTGTAACTTGTCAACAATGGTTATAATAGTGCTGCAGTTACAGCAGTTATCTTATGTAAGTTATATTTACACAATATTAGAAAATATAATTATATACAATATTTATATGACACATTTTCTAAATATGAGACGTACACGTCGAAAATCCTACATTTACCCAAATATGTGTTGCAATAATGTTTTCGAGTCATCACTTCTTATCGTTCTTGAATTTCAGTCTTGATTGAACTGAAAATAATAATTTTTATTCTTCGCATATGCAAACAGCACAATCAAAGCTAAACAAAAAACTGACATGAAGTAAAAACTCGAAAATAAACGAAAGATAAAAACTTAAAAGTTTAATATATTATTGATATATTATATACATAATTGAACATACATATAATATAATATACATACAATATAATTATATATTAAATTATAATGATACATGAATAAGTAATTTGCATTTACGCTCCTTATAGATTTTTTATTATTAATCTAAATATAATTTTATTATTAATATATTATCATTGCATTTTCATATGCTTTCATTTTTCCAGGATTTGCACAAGATTATCTGCTTGTGTAGGATGGTTCATTTCGCTGACGGAGCTGTCAACAGCTATCTACGTGACGGCATATTTTTATCAGTAAGATGAATTAATAAGCGAGCAACAGATGCTGTGATATGCATATACAGTTACTCACGAAAGTATTTGAACACTTACTATGAAATACTTTATTAATTATAATAAGTATGTTATACAATATTTATAGAAATATTATTGTTTGGGTGCCTTGAAACCGCGACGCTTTTGTCGTAGTTCTTTCCACAGACGCCTCTCTCCTTTATTTTTGAATATGATACTTATTGCTTGCGTCCATGCGATCCCCGCTGTCGATCCAGCTTTTGATCTTATTTTGTAATTAAGAAATGCCTTACTTCTTGAAATAATGAATGCCTTTTATTGTCGTACGGTTACAGAGAGAAAAGGTGAATGGTTCCTTCTTAAAACAATCTCTAATCGGCCATGACAGTTTTTTTTTGTTCTTTTTAACGACGCTCGCATTCTTAAAACTATCAATCTAAAACTATGAAGGAGAAAGGCAAAGGCGCTACATTCAAAATCTAAACATTCTGCCCCCTTGAACCATCCGGTTCAATAATCATTGTGATTGTTCAATCATAGTTATAAGCGCCACACCTTTCACTGCACGTTTGTAATCTCCCCTCGCAGTTTTCACATTTATGACTCTTACAATTCCGTCTTGACCGGGATACAATTTTGTGACTCGACCCAAGGGCCAATACAGTGTTGAAGTGTTATCCTCCTTTAATATAACTAAGTCCCCCAACTTCAGATTATGTGTTTTGGTTTTCCATTTAGTGCACTGAGTTAACTCATTCAAGTATTCCTTGTTCCATCGATTCCAGAAATCACGTTTAACCTTTTGAATGTGTTGCCAGGCAGAAATTCGATTGATTGGAATGTTTGTAAAGTCACGTTCTGGAATCGATGAAGTTGGACCGCCAATTAGGAAATGACTAGGAGTCAGTGAACTCAAATCGTCTGGATCTGGTGACAAAGGTGTAAGTGGTCTAGAATTTAGTATTGCTTCTATTTCGATGATAAGAATGTTGAACTCTTCAAACGTAAAGAGAGTATCCTTAGCTACACGACGCAAATGATGTTTAAAGGATTTCACAGCAGTCTCCCAAATTCCTCCAAAATGAGGTGATCGTGGAGGAATGAATTTCCAAGACACTTCTTGCTCGTCTAACCACCTAGTCATCTTTTCCTTATGCGTTTGAGTGCTTATTACAGTATAAAGCTCACGTAATTCATTTCTTGCGTCGACAAAGGTTGTAGCGTTATCTGATAACATGAGGTTTGCTTTGCCTCTCCTGCTAAAAAATCTTTTAAGTGCCGCAATGAATGCCTCAGTGGTCAGATCACTGACCAGCTCTAAATGAACCGCCTTTGAAGAGAAACACACGAAAATTGATACATAAACCTTGATTTTGTTGCGATTACGATACTTTCTTTCCTTTATCCAAAAAGGGCCACAGTAATCAACGCCTAATTTCGCAAAAGGACGAGAGCAGCCGAATCTTTCCTTCGGAATATCACCCATCAAATGTTCCAGCATTTGCGGTTTTGATTTGAAGCACGTTATGCATTCACGAACAATCTTTTTAACACGAGTCTTGCCATTAATAGGCCAAAATTTCTGTCGAATGTGATATAATGTTGATTGTGGTATGTAATTGTGAAGTATGAGCGTGTCTTATGATTAAATCTGTAATGTGATGTTTCTCTGGTAAAATGATCTGATGCTTTTGTTCATGATTTAAGCTAGAGTGTTTAAGTCTACCTCCAACACGTAATATTCCAAAGGAATCAAGAAACGGATGCAAGGAAACAAGTTTGCTATTCGCTTTAAGAGTGTTTCCTGTTTCTATTTGACGTATTTCGGACGCAAAGGCCTCCGCTTGGACCATTTTCAGAATAATAGTCATCGCTCGCTTTAGTTCACAAGTATTCAAATTCCCTCGGATTCTATCCTTTGTCCGACAATTGTTAACAAATCTGATGCACCATGCCACAACTCTGCGAAGCACCACGATTGATGAAAATTGTTGTAGCAAATTGAAGCTTCTTTCTATCTTCAAATTAGTTAATGCTTGCTGTTCAGGAATCTCAGTAAGTGTTGGAACAAGATTTGGCCAAGTGTCCTCATCCTTTGCCAACCACATAGGTCCGTGAATCCAAATCGTGCTCCTCCCTAGCTCCGCTGGAAGAATTCCTCTTGAGATCAGATCTGCAGGATTATCTTGTGATGGTACGTGTCTCCACTCAAAGGCTGATGTAAGTTCTTGAATAGAGGCCACGCGATTTGCCACAAACGTCTTTAGCCGATATGGGTGAGTACGAATCCAATGCAATGATATTGTTGAATCCGACCATAGGATGACCCTACCAAATGTCTTGTTGAGAGCCTTTAGCACTGCTTGGCAAAGCTGTGACAGAAGCAAAGCTGCACATAGTTCCAATCTGGGCAATGAAAGTCTTTTAAGTGGAGCTACACTGGATTTGGAGCACACCAACATCACTCTGTGACTTAACGGCATTTGATGATCGTACATAGATGCAAACTCCATATGCTGCCTCACTAGCGTCGGCAAATCCATGAAGTTGTAGATCTACTGATTGCGTCATACAAACGTATCTAGGAAACGAAATTTCATTTAATTCAGACATACTACTTTGATAGGTCATCCAGGCTGTGTAAATCTCCATTGGTACTGTTTCATCCCATGTTAGTTGTAGCTTCCATAGATTTTGAAGAAGTATTTTAGCCTTAACGATAACTGGACCCAAAAGACCAAGTGGGTCATAAAATGACGCTATTTGTGCTAGAATGGATCGTTTTGTTACTTTGGATGCTTCTTGATGGATTGCAACTCGATACTAAACAGTCTCATTGTGGATTCCAAAGAATTCCTAACGTTTTATGATCTTCGGATAGATCCAAACACCAATGTTCTTCTTGTTGAGTACTTGTTATAGGTCCTATAAGATGAGGGTAGTTGGAGGCCCATTTTCTAAGGTTGAAGCCTCCACTGCTTAGTAACCTTGCAATTTGAGTCCTTAAGGCTACTACTTGTTCTGGTGTTTCTGCTCCTGTTAAAAGATCATCCACATATATGTCTCTCGTGATGATTTCTGCTGCATCGATATAACCTTGTTTTTCGTCCTCGCTTAATTGAATCAAAGTACGTGTAGCCAAGTAAGGTGCTGTGGTCATTCCATAGGTTACAGTATTGAGCTTGTAAACACGAACTGCTTCCTCTGAACTGTCTCTCCATAAAATTTTCTGCCATTCGCGATCCTCTGGATGTATGAATACTTGTCTGTACATCTTTTGAATATCTGCAGTAAAAATTATAGTGTGTAAGCGAAATCTTAACACGATATTAAACAGATTTTGCTGAACTACTTAGTAACCAGTTAGTAACACATCATTCAATGAAAATCCGCTTGTTGTTTTTGCTGATGCGTTGAAGACCACTCTTAATTTTGTGGTAATGCTTGACTCCTTCAGTACTGGATGATGAGGTAGAAAGTATCCCTCCTGCGTACCTGCCTCCTTAACCTCCGTCATGTGTCCTAGTGACTCATACTCGTGAAGAAAATGGCGATAATCTTCATATAACCTTGGATTGGTAGTCAGTTTTTTCTCTAAGCTCTGTAATCGTCTCGCTATTCCATATGATTCTCCTAGTTTTGTTCTTTGTTCATTAAACGGTAATCCTACAGAGTAATGCCCCGATGATAACCTCTTCACCGTCCTTTTGTAGTGACCTTCACATTCCTCTTCTTCAGGTGATAATATCTTCCTTGTAGCTCTTCTGTTTCCCAAAACCTTTGTACAGCATCATCGAGGGTGCTTCGCGAGAAATGACATGAGCTAATCAACGACTGTCCCATAAATTCTGTTTTTCCGGATACTACCCAACCAAGCTTGATTTTCTGTAGAATAATCGAGCCTGAATTTAGCTTGATTTGACCCACGCATAACAGATGATAAAAATGCTCTGCTCCGATGAGCATGTCGATCTGTGCAGGTTGATCGAATTGAAGATCTGCCAATCTTAAATTGTTTGGAATATTAAGRGCCTTACGATCAATGACTCTTGAAGGTAAAACACCAGTTACCTTAGCTATAACTAAACAATTACATTGAAGCGTGAATGCACTAGTTCTGGATTTAATAGTTGCCTTAGTAGAATATCTGACATGGGATAATGKTTCTCCAATTCCCTTGATAGGAATATTTACAGGATTCTTGTGTAGTGTCAACTTATTGCAAAAATGCTCAGAAATAAAATTAGATTGAGATCCCGCATCTAAAACTACTCTACAAGAGTGATAACAGCCCGAGACATCAGTAACATCCACTACTGCTGTAGATAAGATAATTTGTGACTCATATTCCAGCCTCAAACTCTGACTAACTGAATTTGGACCTTGGTCTTTGCCTTGATTATCCTGATTATTAGTTTCCTTAGCCGTCTGGAGAGCCTCACTTGATTTAAGTGGATGTAACATTGTATGATGCCTGCGATCACATTTTTTACAATTACATGCTGAAACTTTGTGATTTGCTCTAAAACAATTAAAGCACAACCCTGCCTTTTTTATAGATTCTGATTTTTCACTATGACTCATGTTCTTAAATTTCTCACAATTCTGGATGTTGTGATTCTCTTCACAAACATGACAATTGACCTTTGACTGTGTTTCTAATAGCGATTGTCGTGATTTACTAGACGCTGTTTTATTAAAACTTGCCCGTTGACTATTCACACTTAAGGCTTCCTTAGGAATTGCTTCTAGTACATGACATCTATTTCACAAAAACTTAAAATATTGCTCTAATGTGGGTACTACTAATCCATCTAATGATTTTTCCCACTCTATTTGTGTTCTTTTGTCGACCTTTGAGCCAATCAAATGCAGAAATAGTGCATCCCAGCTATCTGTTGGTTGTTCTAAAACTTGTAACGAGTGTATGTGTTTAAGTGCAGTGTCAACCAGTGTACTTAAGCTAGATGCAGCCTCCCTTGACACAGCCTGCAACTCAAACAATGCTCTAACATGATTCTGAATGATAATACGTTTATTGCTGTATCTCTCTTTCAGCAAATTCCACGCGATTTCATAATTTTCTGCAGTTGAACTTAATGACTGTATAATTTGAGCAGCATTTCCTATCAAACAAGACTTTAGATAGTTGAGTTTCTGTACTGTTTGAAGTTTTGCGTTATTATGAATTAGTGCTGTAAATAAATCTTCAAAACTCAACCATTCTTCATATTTTCCATCAAACTTGGGTAACGTTATGGTAGAAAGCTTAACACTATTGTCATTTGAATTTAAATTTGATAATTGAGATAATACTGCATGAAGCTCTGTGTTAGCTGTGTCATGACTCGAAGCTGTATTGTTCTTTCCTAGCTCCACGTAATCTTGTGCTTTTGCTATATATTCATAATAATTGTCCTCAAACAGTTGTTTAGTTCCATCGTCAGTGATATCCTCAGCCAATTCTATTGCCATGTGTATGTTTTCAAATTCTGATAATAAAGAATTTGCCTTTTCCAAACGAATCTTTAACACACTATAATCRCGTTCAGGTACATAAYCGTCTAAAAAACTCTTAAATCTCGTTAATGATGCCTTTAACGAACCGCGACGCTTTTTTAGTCTGGTGATTTCGTTTTCGGCCATCGTAGCTAAATTCTGAGGATATCTTCTGATTGAAATCCTAACCCCAATTATGATAAGTTAACAATGTCTCTGTCGACTCATGATTACATGACACACAATGTAATCCGGCACATGATGCATCCGGCTCGAAGGACCAATGTTTGGGTGCCTTGAAACCGCGACGCTTTTGTCATAGTTTCTTTCCACAGACGCCTCTCTCCTTTATTTTTGAATATGATACTTATTGCTTGCGTCCATGCGATTCCCGCTGTCGATCCAGCTTTTAATTTTATTTTGTAATTAAGAAATGCCTTACTTCTTGAAATAATGAATGCCTTTTATTGTCGTACGGTTACAGAGAGAAAAGGTGAATGGTTCCTTCTTAAAACAATCTCTAATCGGCCATGACAGTTTTTTTTGTTCTTTCTAACGACGCTCGCGTTCTTAAAACTATCAATCTAAAACTATGAAGGAGAAAGGTAAAGGCGCTACATTCAAAATCTAAACAATTATTAACATTATAAGTAGGTATGACTCTCTATATTAATATAGAACAAGTTTTAAGCAAATCAAAATATATAACAATATAGTTATGAATTATTTCTTACAAACATAAAGATTGCTAAAGCCACAAAAGTATTTGAACAGGTATCTTTTAAAGCTTTAATATTTAGTAGGTCCACCTTTGGCACGAATAACATGTTGTAAGCGATTATGCATACTATTTACTAACTTCTCTGTAACGCTCGGTGATATAGAATTCCACACTTCCAATATTTTTTCTTTTAAACTTGCCTTGGATGTTATATTAAATTTTTGTAATTCTTTTCCTATTATTGTCCATAGATGTTCAATCGGGTTAATATAGGGGCTTTGTAGTGGTGTGGCCAACGTATGGGGGGTATTGTATATGATGTCCATTCTTTAACGATACCTGCGGTATGTTTAGGATCATTATCCTGTTGAAAGTAAAAGTCTTCGTATATATCCAATTTTCTTGCACTTTCTTTTAAATTTTGTTTTAAAATATCCAGATATTTATATTTATCCATTATTCCATCTATGAAGAGTAAATTCCCGGTCCCGCCTGCTGCCATWCATCCCCAGATCATAATTGAGCCACCCCCATGTTTCACCGTAGCACGCAAGTTTTTCATTTCCATCTCGGTATTTGCTTGTCTCTAAACAAAACTGCGTCCGTCCGATTCAAAAACGTTAAATTTTGATTCATCTGAAAATATCACTTTATTCCAGAATACATCAGGAGACACGGTAGTGTCTCGGGTGTCAAGTATATCGAGCGATATCGAGAGATATACAACGCCCGAGAAGCTACCGTGTATCTTTACGCGAGCCGGCGAGATGCGAGCATCTGAGATTTTAATATCTTTATCTTTACTAATAAATTCCTTCGCAAATTTTAATCTTTTTTGCTTATAATATTACTGATGTATGGTTTTTTTCTGGGAACCCTGGCATAATCATTTTCACGTAGCACTCTTTTACATAATTCTGAATTTACATCTTTCTTAAAAGTTTTCTTTAACGATCGTTGCAAGTTTTGTAGCAGAAATTTTCGGATTTTTTTTTATTTCACCGATCAAAGCTCTTTCTTCTCTTTCCGTTAATTTTTTTGGACGGCCTGAACGGTACTTGTTTTTTACGGTTTCTTCAGATTTTGATTTTTTAATAATATAATGTATTGTAGATCTATTTATATTTAATAATTTACTTATTTCACCATACGTCTTTCCATCGTTACGCCACTTGACCATTAATTTTCTCTTACTTTCAGGAATTTCAGATGTTTTGGCACACATGTTCAATATATGTAATATTTCACGATGAATGCTAAACTATGACTGACGCACGTACATACGACGACTAACAACAGTGAATGTTTACATTCAGTGCCTGGAAAACTTTGTTTTCATTGATTCTTAGAACTCATTTCTGCGTGTTCAAATACTTTTGTGGCATCAGTAAAGATTATGTTTGTAAAGAATAAATCATAACTACTGTATATATATTTCGATTCGCCTGAAACTTGACCTATATAATCTAAAGAATCATACCTACTTACAATATTAATAATATTTCTGTAAGTATTGTATTGAAATCAATAAATAACGCCAAGTTTCATATAACCATTATTTCGTTAGTTAAAAATATATAATCTATTGTTTTATATAATATTACTCAGCCCAAATAATATGTATATCATTTCTATAAAAGATTTGAAATCAATAAATGGYACCAAGTTTCRTATARCCATTCCAAAGTCTTCCTATTCCAACCCAAGCAGTATGTAGCATTCAAGAATCTTCCAATTCAAGTAGTATATGTTGAAATTAAAAAGAATTAAAGAGGAAACACTACAAAATGAGAAAATTTTAATGGATTAAAATAATTT
>JANQDE010000344.1:77527-91018 GCA_037157785.1 Cephalotes varians | reverse complement strand
ATCCAACTTAATGTTATTGCGATGTTTAATTCTTGTTTTTTTGTCTGTCCCATATGAGACATCACAATCCCTTTTTTTTATTAGAGAGGGAAAATGCTTTATGCAGACCCCTCCACCCTCACCCCCGCAGGCTCGGACCTCCGCCCTGACCCCTAGGGGCCAAAACTTCAGACCTCACCCGCCCGGGGCTCAGGCTTCGGGGTACTGTGGGACTCGACGTGCCATACTGCAGTCGGATCACCCTACCCACTAAAAACCCTCTTTCTATCCAACACACGCTCCGGAGCGTGACGGTACTGCCGGGGAGGCTCTACTTCGCCACGCTCCATCATTGGTTAATCCTTCCAGTGGCACTCACACGTAATCATTCAACAAACCAAACCACACATATCCTCCCCTTGTTACACACACACACACAGACTCACTCAACCAGGCATAATCCACATTCACGCCGCACATACATTCAGAAACACTCACACGAACACCCCCGCCCAACAAAACATCCACGCTTGTAACGCTGCTGCAAAACGCAGCAGCCGGGAAGCACAACAACAAGGGAGGGCAAAAGGCTCTCCGATTGGCCCCTCGCCAGAGGCGAGACGCCACGGAGAAAACACTCAATCGCACACACACGCACACACACTCATTCATTCATTCATCTACATTCATACGTCCAATCATATTCGGGTGGGACGTGCTGGATAGAATCTCCATATACCTACACATTCATACCTCACACAAGCGACGCAAAATATCAAAGGCAAGCACACGGAGAAAAATCACTATATACAATTAATTTATATACAAATTAATATATACAATTGAATATATACAAATAAATCCATAAATTAAATAAATAAATAAATAAGTAATAAAACGTAAAAATGTAAAGAAATAAATAATAAAAAGTAAAATTGTATAAGGGGACATCACAACACGTGTGCACCAACCAAATTGAGCGTCGTACACACTTACAGAATATTAAAACTTAACGTTGAAACATCAAAAACGTAAACCAGGAATAAACTAATAAGTAATTACACATAGAACAAGAAATTTAGCCAAAAAGTTAGGAGCGAAAGATTAAAGACTCTAACCCGGGTCAAAGGGACCCGGGGAGAGTAACGCGGCCTCCCTTGCGCGCTCCGCGTCTTCCTTCGCGCGCATAACATTTTCTGCGAATTTGGCAAATGCCAACCAAGACTCCCTGTTAGTCGTAATAGTGCCAATCACGTCTGTGAGCGCCAAGTCAGGCCCCAGAGTATAGATGAGAGCCACACGGTCCTCCGTCCAAGCCGGGCAGGACTGGATCGTATGATCAGACGTATCCTCCTCCTCAAGGTCACAATGAGGACACTCCGCCGAATCCACCTTCCCAATTCGATGCAGGAAGCTACCAAAAGATCCATGTCCGGTCAGCATTTGAGTGATACGAAACGTGAGTTCTAACCATCCAAGCCGGAAGATGGGGGAGGATGGCGTCTCTAAGCCGAACCCCAGAAGCACCCGGCCTTGAGATGAATAACGACCATTGTCTCGTCGTGATGACTCTCTCCTGCACCCGGATCTCGCCAATCACGTCCGCAACGACTAGACCCAGCTCCTTTGCGTCCAGAATACGTTGATAAACCCTGGCCCTCTCTGCAGCCAATAGCTCGTATGGGATTAACCTGGCCAAAAGGGTGGCCGAGTCAAAGGAGACCGACCGATAGGCCGAGCACACCCTGATCGCAATCGCGCGCTGCCATCTGCGAAATAGTCTTCTCGACTCAACCGTGAGTGCACCCGCCCAGATAGGTGCCGCATATAAAACCACCGATTCTAAAACTCCAGCGTAGAGCCTTCTCTTTCTCTCTTGCGGACCCCGCAAATTAGGCATAAGACTGCCAAGAGCCCTAGTGACCTTCCCCACTTTTTGGTCGACGTACTGGAAATGAGCCTTGAAGTTTAGTCTGGGGTCCAATAGCACACCCAGATATTTCATAGAGGGGCGTACCCGGATAAGTGAGCCTCTAATATGAATCAAGGGATTCAAGAAATCCAAACGACGTCTGCCACGGAATAATAATGCCTCCGTCTTCTCCGGTGCAACCTCAAGAGAGAGGTTCTCAATTCGTTGGAGAACATGATCCAAAAATAGGTTAATATTAGATTGGGCGGCTTCCACATTAATCGCCGCACTCAGAACGAGAGTACCCTGACTTTACCCTGACTTTACCCTGACTTTACCCTGACTTTACTCTGACTTTACTCTGACTTTACTCTGACTTTATTCTACACTGTTGTGAATGGGAATTGAAACTTGTTGAATTGAACTTATCTGCCTTCTGTTTATTTGACTTACACTGAATATACAGTGAATATGCTTGTTGCCAATACAATACTTTCTTAATTACTAACGCGCGCTCCTCCCATGATCTGCGCCATCTACCTAAAACTAAACGAGCGAATTCGAATTGGACTCGCTCGCACAATCGCATACACTCACAAAAGCTTAACTATTGGCAGCAAATATGTACGAACACGACTGATTCTTCAAAGTATAAACATGACCTTCAAATATTGAATTTGCGCTGGTTAGAAACATAAATACGCTGGCCGGAGTTGTCCCACGGACAAAAAAGCCCCGCTCTATCTTACATAAAATGTACTTCTTAACTGTTTACTCTAAACAAACTTAGTAATTAGGAAAAATTATTATTCTTTTTAAGGTGTGATGATTCGCCTTTCTCGCGCTCGGAAGTAGCTCGCTGGGACAAGGTTCGAGAAAGCGAGAGACACTGGCTTGTTGTATTGACAAGTTTATTATGACTATCTATATAAAATATTTACAAGTACCTTAACATAAATGGCCTTAACATTCACTCCATCATTTCTCAAACACTTCTCAATGCTTTTTTCTCAATCTCTATGTTCTATTTTTCTATCTATCTTTCTATCTGTCCTTCTATCTATCCTTTTATCTATCCTCTTTACTTTATCTATCCTATGGAAATATAAGAAATCGTTTTCTTTAATATTATATTAATTTTTATGCTAAACATATTTTTTGTGTATTATAATATGATAAAATAATTTCAGTAACAAATAATATAATATTTAATATTTAATTTAATTGTTGTGTTATCAATACGTTTTTCTTCTAAATAACTTATGATTTTTTTAGAAAAAATGTACACGTTAGCTACGAGTGGATTTCTGTTATTCGTTTATTATATGTATTCTTTTTTATTTTTTCTGTAATATGTTTAATTACTTTATATTTTTTATATACATAATAAAAATTTCAATTAATTTGTAATATATTTATATTATAATAAATTTATTTCAATAATTTATAATATATTATATTTATTTTAATATTAATTGTTATTTTTAAAGGTCATGTAGTGTCTCACGCCAAGTGCAATAAGAAACGCTGTGAGGCGGCGAACTTTGCTAGTCCGATAGCCTAAGTTAGCTTTTACGAGACTGGTAACGTAGCTATAGTTCGGGAAAAAAGAGACAACAGATTGTCTGTGCTCTTCTTCCGCTCAACGCCAGCCGAACAATTGAGCGCACTCGTACACGGGTCTTTTTCTRTGTGCGTCATCCCCTCCACATGCTGTGGTGAGGTACCGCGACCCAAAACTGGCAGCTCTGTCGGCAAGTAGCTAAACGTATTGTCGGATTCCCCTCTATCGGAGATCGGCCCGGAGAGGGGCCCGTGGTCGGCGGCGGCAGTGATGCCAGATTCGAGCCGCGCAATATCGAGCAACGAATGGTGGGGAATACGCACACGAAAGGCGAGCCACGTACGTGTGAGCACGACGGTCGGCTACTTTTATACAGCAGAAGAGTACAGACGTACTATCTTCTTTCCTACTCTCTCACGTTATGATCGTCGACAGCCTGAGAGGCTCGAATCTTCGAATTTCGTTTTACACGAGTAAGTCCGTAAAGCAGCCGACTTGCTCGTCGAGCGATTGCATATTGACATAAGTGATTCTTACTTATAGATGCAATCGATCGCTCGACGAGCAGGGTAGCCGTTTCGTCCGACAGAACACGATAAATATTACATGTATTTTATATATAATATTCATTATATATAATAGCATCAAAATTTATTATATTTCTTGTATGCAAAATTTGTAATAGTAAAAAAATAAAAAATTATTTAATACAATATACAGTGCAAGTAATATGCTTTCACAGTTAATTTCTGTGAAACAAACATAAATTAGAATTGTGGTTTTATCGGTGGGAAGTCCCCTGTATGATGTAGGGAAGTACATACACGAAATCATTCACAGCAGCTTTGTAAGAAAACCGGTATCAAATATCAAAGACAGCTGATCGTTCGTTAATAAGATTAACATATATAGAAGTAGATGAAATTCTGATATCTTTAGACGTCACTTCTCTTTTTAATAACATCCYAAAAGAGTTGGTCATGCAGGGGATTAGAAATTTGGAACGACATACAAAAAACCACAAAGATGAGCCTACCACAGATATTAAATGCGATAGAATTAGTTTTAGGCTCAACGAGTTTCAAATTCAACGGGAAATATTACGAACAAATATATGGTAGCCCCATGGGTTCGCCTCTTTCCCCTATATTGGCCGATATTGTTATGGAGGACTTAGAAGTACATTGTTTAGGAAAAATGGAATTTAAAATACATACTTACTATAGGTATGTGGATATATTTTTGAGCATCCCGAAAAATAAAATAGAAATTGTACTAAAAACTTTCAATGAGTATCACCCGAGGTTAAAATTTACGCACGAATTAGAGAGTAACAATTCAATAGGTTTCCTTAACACGTTGGTCATGAGGGGGAGGGACGGAAGAATAATAACTAATTGGCATAGAAAACCGACGTTTTCCGGAAGATACATAAATTATTTTTCTAGCTATCCAGAACAGTATAAAAAGAACATAATTGCAAATCTAGTAGATCAGGCAATATTGCTATCTGACGAAAGGTTCCATTCCTCAAATTTAGAGATAGTAAAAACAATATTAAGAAACAATTGTTATCCCGCTAACTTAGTAAATAAAAAAATCAAAGATAGACTAATAACTACTAAAAAGAATAAAATTTCGGAGAAAAGGAAAACAAATGATAACAATGACATAAGCAAGACAATGGTGGTTCCATTTGTTAAGAGTATAAGTAACGGAATCAAAAGAATTGTGAAGAACTGTGTGAATGTAAGATTTTCGATTCCGAAAAAACTAGATAGTATAATAAAGAGGGGTAAAGATAAATTAGAACTCAAACAGAATACGGGGGTGGTTTACAGATTGGACTGCAAGGATTGCGAACAGGTTTATATTGGACAGACAAAACGACACTTAGAAACAAGAGTTAGAGAACATAGGAATAATATTAAGAATGCGTCAAGCAATAATTCGGTAGTTACTAATCACAGATTGTCCACTAATCATGAGTTCAAATGGGACAATGTTAGTATTTTACATAAAGAAAAACACAGGTGAAAAAGAGAGATAGCAGAGATGTTCTTCATCAAAAAATATAAGAAGAATAATAGAACTCTAAATTTACAGAAGGACATGGATAACTTAAATCCTATTTATGACAGAATAATAACATAAATTTCGGCAAACGTAATGATGATAAACATCTCGAATCTTAGTCGCCTGTTAGAAGTGATTGGTTGCGGACGTGCCTTCAAACACGGATAGAAYACAATTGCTTGACAAGAGACAAATTCGTATAGTAGGTTCGTTAAATAACATAAGTGAGGTAACAGATGTATGGTATTAAACGCCTCGTTATCCATTTCATTGTAATAATTTGTAGATACTTGATAAGGACCGGAAAGAGTCTGGTCGAAACGTCGTGATGAAATCAATAAAATCGTTTACCAGAAAATGTCAGACTATACTCATTTTAGTTATTAAATTAGAAAAGTTATTAAATTAAACAGAAAATATCACTTTATAAAATAAGTGTATCTATTGAAAACTAATAAAAAGTTTACATAAATATTCAAGTAAATTATAAAAATGAAAATATTAAACAAATATATAAGAAGATTAAAAAACATAGAAGGAAGAACATTTTCATTTCTAATCGGRACAATAACTTATTATATAAATTATATTTAATATCTCAAATAGTATTTTTCTCTTCTCATCTTCCTAGCGATTAATTCGAATAGTGAGAAGAATTTACGCGTTGGTTGTTGCTGTTCTAATTCAAATGGTAGTAGCTTTAATAATAATAACACAATTAAAAAATGAAACCAAGTGGTACATTTCTACTATTTCAATCCAAGTGTTATCACAATATTGCGTTGTTTTACTGAATTTACAAATATCTAATAACAATGAATCCTAATAATATGTACGTATATCATTTATAAAAGATTTGATATCAAATAAATGACGCCAAGTTATAATTCCATTATCTCGAAAGTTCTACCAAGTTTCCATTATCTCGACACAGTTAAAGTTAATTTATTCTAACCCAAATGATAGTAGTTCTAGTTTCTTTTAAAAAATATCTTATAAAATTGCGTTACGTAATTCAAATAATATTTATCTAACCCGTGGTTATTACTCAACTCAAATAATATGTATATCATTTGTACAAAAGATAAAAAAGCCCCAAGTTTCATCTCATTATCTCGACAGTTAGTGCATCATATGTTTCTTCGTGGTATTTGATGTTATGTTCTCGGATAACTCTTCTATCATTACCAATAGCATAAGTATCTCCACTTGTTCTTCCATAATATTTATCACGCTAATCGGGCACGTATCTTTTGTCGGCTTTACCAGATAGTTTCCAATGGCATTGTTTCTTCCGCTTTCATGATTCCTACGCGATTCGAATTAGTTATTGCTTGAATAATCGTTTCACTGCACGGTTTCAATACTGATTTCGCGTAAGGGTAAAGTGTTTTAGTGTCTCGTCGCGAAGTCGTTTCTTGCCGAAATCGCATGTTGCTTGCTGCTTTTGAAAGAAATCTATTCCTAGTATTTCTTCATAATCAATAGAGAAATCGTCCTTCACCATATAAATTATGTGGCGGATCCTTCGATTCCGTAGTGGTATTGTTATCCTAATTTCACTTATATAGTGATTTTATGTTCTGTAACTTCTGATAAGATCATATGCTCCTCAGACATCGGTATTTCATCTTTTAGATTTCTTAATTTTATTAAAGTTAGTGTTACTCCCGTATCTAATAGAAAGCTTGTTTTTTCTCTTTTTGCTTCCTATATGGGTAGAGTCACTAAATCTGAACTCGTGCTTGCCCGAGCATTTTCGTTTATTTGTGTCATCTTATATTCCCGTGCTGGTCGCGACGTTTTGGTTTGGCTTCTTCTTCTTCGCTGCTACTGAATGAAAAGTCAGAATCTTCATTGCGCTTTTTCTTCCTTTTCACTAGGACAGTAGTGTGCTCCTGCGGTTTTTTATTGTTGTTTCGCCTTTGTTGGTGTCCTTGCATTTTCTCGGAGCGTCCATGTAGCGTCTAGCATTCCTTCCGGTTGTATCCGACTTTCTTGCAATGGGTGCAACATTTTTCCACAGTATTCATTTCGGTATGTTTATTCGCCTTTAATAGACCGAATTTATTAGCGTAACGGCTGGTGCAGCAATCGCATCCGTAGTGTCTTGCTTTTTTACATTTAGGGCACTGGAGTTTCGAGTAGTTTGTGTGCGTCCAGTGTCAGCTTTTCCTCGAGGGAAATGTCGACTGCCTTTTTTATTCGGACTTTTTATTTTCTCCTCGGCGTTGGCCCCAGCTATCGCCTCTTGCAAACTTCGATATCGCTGCGATTGAACAACTTAATCATGTAGTTCTATTTGAAAATTATGCAGCGCTTGTAGCTTAATGTTTTCCAGTATCGCATGCTGCTATTCTACTGTGTAGTTCTGGCCTCTTCCATGAATTCGAACAGTTCCATAACCAGTACGACGTCCATAGCGCTCGAAATCTTGCGTTTTTCCCACTTTCTGCTTGAGCGAGTTAAATTCTAATTCTAAATGAGTTGTGCTTCGCTTATTTAAATATTCGGTTTCTAATTCCTGCTTAAGCTGTTCACAGTTATGTCACGTCTCGCATATGGAATCATTGCCTTCCCCTTAAATTTGGTGCAGAAAATGACTTCCAGCAATGTTTGCTCGTCCGCAGGGTGAATAGTTTTCATCGCATAATTAATTAGCCGCGTTGAGACACTCGCGCACAATCTAATCATCTTACCATCAAATTCCGTTATCATATTTCTCGCTTCCTTTAATGTTAAAAAACCGAATGAAGATTGATTGCGTCTTCGTGCATTCGCCTGTAGATCTAACGGGTAGCTAAATTGTTTTAATGTTTCTCGACGTCTACTGTTGCGATTTGCATACTCGTTTCCTAGCCGTCAGCTAGTAAATGTAGCTCTCGGATCTCTTGTAACAATTCACGTATCAAAATGTTTTCTCGTTAATCACCACCGTAAGTGACTCTTCTTGAAGGTCCTGCTTCGTCGTTTCTTGGTTGCGAATTTCTTAAACGCTGTATTTCTTCGTCTATTTCGCTATATATTGGGTTTCCTGGTTTCGCGGTCTGGTGTATGTGCCATTTTGTTGTTTAATACTTGAAGTATTTCGTTGAGTCCAAATAGGCTTTCGTCAAACGTTGGTGGTCTGAACGTCTAAGGTCGTCGGTCTGTTCTACTCTTAGATTCACGGTGTTATCATTATTTGATGCGATAAGACTGTCATTCGTATTGTACGGATATTCGCGTTCCATGATTATGTTCGCCGGTAAGCTCGCTTGGCTTTCGTCGCTCGAATACTCGTTATCTAAGATTCTGCGTATACTGGCAAACACTCTTCTCGCGATTTGTATTGACGGTAATTCGCGTCTGGCCGGTTCTCGCGGTATCGAATTCGGAGATAATTCGTTACGCGTGTGTCTCTCGCTAGACATTAATCATTTCGCGCTTGCTTATTCTAAACGCAACATCGTTCGCAAGTTTACAATAAAATTTATGGATTTACATTATCGGCGCAAAACGCATCGCTATAGTCTCGTTTGTTCTGCTTGGAGTTGGCGGATCGTCAAGCAGAACGTGCGGTAGGTCAGCGTCGTCTCGGGTTGCTATCTGCTCACTGGCTGCTCTACCGGGTGCTTTTTTGTTCTGGATCGGGCTTACACTTTGCTTCTTGACTGCTACATCGTCTTTCATCCAATCTAATCCTAATCCATTCTCGTTTTTGCAGATCACTAGGTCTGTTGGATCTCCAGGTTCCAGAGCCTAACCAGACTCGATCCCACCGCTGCCACCAAACACTGTTGTGCCATCAATGCGGGACATAGGATCAAGGATGGTGGACAATCCGAAGATAAGAGAGAATACTGGCTATGTTTTTATCTTATTTATTGAATAAATTTACATACAGTTACACGCGTATCTTTATTTTGCGGACCGAACCTTACGCGACGGAACTTGGCTTTAGATTGTCCTCGCATGTCCTCTTGCGTGTTGCCTATATACCGCTTTTAGGTAGTCTGTTGCCGGGTCGGTCCTTCCGGCGTTGTCAGTAAGGTCGCAGTTATTTCCTTGGAAGAGCGACCTTTGTATTAATTTCATTTTACCGTTTTTCGAGTCAATAAACGACTGCGAAAATTGATATTCATCGGATTCCGGCGCGCATGCTAGGTGTCTGATCATTTGAAATACTCACTGATAGTGTGTACGACAACAGAATCAGTTTAGTAATCCTAATTTTATTACTGTGGAAATACGCTACAGCAGGAGAGATTATAAAGACATCTGCAGAAAACAAATTTCCATTCTACCAAATTATGATTGAAATATATGGTCTGTCCCAAAAATTTTGAACTTTTTTGTACAGACAGTATTAATGGTGTCATTTATATAAACAAGGACCAGATTGCACCATCTTCGTTAGAGTTTCGTTCACAAATTCTGCAAGTTGAATTAAGGCTTCTTTAACAATTGTTTTATGACAAGTATAAAACTAATAATACCTTTGTGACACTTCAAGAAATCATAATGAATCAAAGAGCAAATAAAATTTCTGTAAATTTCTCGTTTGTAAATCGATTTAGTCCTTTCTTTAATTATTCTCTATATTCACCATGTGACTATTTTTTGTTTCCGAAATTAAAAGTAAAGCTGAAGGAAAAGCAATTCGACACTATTTTGGTCCACTATTTTGGTTGGTTTTGGTTTTAATGAAAGTTCGAAAACTTTTGGGATACATTGTGTACTGAGAAAATCACAATTTAATTGCGATATTTGTGAAATCGTCTATTGAAGAGAAATTTTTTAGAAAAAGGGCAAAATAAAAATTCATTCTGATATTTCTCGATCTGCACCATAATGTAGCTGAGGTGAAGATAATTTCATATCTATCATTGTAATGTTTTAAGAATTGCAAAATTCGACTTTTTAGCAGCTTTTGTATCTTCGTCAGAAATAAGCTAAAAAAGATTTCATGGCAAAATGTTTCTTCTACAAGACAAAATATGGTAGAATACAGATTGTATATCTGTAATTCGCAAATGAGTTCACCGTTTCAATTTATTGAGCATTTTTTGCTGCGTTCAGCAGAAGTAACAATAAGCATTCAGTAATTCAGAAAAAGAAGTAAACAAGCAGCGAAATAAAAAAGCAAAATATACTAACGACTACTAATGCATCTTCTGATTGATTCTAATAAATTTTGCTTTTCCTCTTAATGTGAATGTCTCCTTAAATTATATATGAACAAATTTATGTCAAATATGTAAAAGAAAGATGTAATTAATACCAAAAAATATATAATTTTAAAAATAAATAAGACAAATAAGACATCTTTTGTTAAATAGAATGTTACTGTTATTTTAGCAAGATACAATTGTGTATCTTGATGGTATATTTATTAATAAAAGATTAGTAACTATATTTTATAATAAAAAAGACTTTTCATCTTGCACAGACAGGATTAAGAAATTATAATGATAACCAGTATGTTATAAGCAGTTAGTTTATAACTCTAATAGCATAATGATATTTTAGAAGATAAAAATGATTGAAAAACAATAAACGAGAAAAAAGACAATAACAATTTATCTTTTTTTTTAAAAATAAATAAAATATAAAAGATAAAAGAAAGACATCAAATGCATACATCAACTTAAAAATGAAAAAAGTGCAACCCAAGTGTACAAATATATTTTTATATCTTCATCCAAATATGGATTATAATTTAAATGCGATAATATTTTTAATTTTCTTTTGTGTATGTGTGTGTGTGTGTCAGGAAGTTGCATCAACTAAAATAAAATTTATATATAACTTAATCTAATCCAACATACTTTTATATTCCCATTTAAAAATATTCTTATTTCAATCCAAGTGATATTTAAATCTTTTTTTTCAACTCAAATATCAAAGATGTTCAACACAAGAAACATACAATTGTATTAATTAGGAACAAAAGAACCGCCAATACAATTAAGGTTGGATCTTGCCTAATAATATTTATAAATAAATTTAAATTTTTCAATTCGAACTGCACGCCGAACACCGGATTTTATAAATGCAATCCTAAATTAAAATTAGATTAATAATATCATAAATTATTATTGATCGTCAAATATGATGCTTCCAGCATTTTAAAAACTGCGAAGATTTTATTGCGAAAAATATTACCAGAGCATTTGAATGTGGAATCTCTTTCCTTTTCCGGAGTGAACGTCTTTTCCAGTTCAACTACCGAAGCATGTAATATTTTGCAATAACTAATATACAGGGTGTCATCGACTACCCGCCTAAACCGTTGTGTGCAGGTAGAGGACGTTAAACTGAGTAGAAAAGTCCTCTACCATTTTGCAAATTTCGTAATAATTAACGAGATATTAATTTCTGAAGATTGCTGAAAAGGGGCATGTTCGGCCGGCCCATTGGCAAATGCAAACTCTTGGCGAGATACGCCCGCCCCGCGTTGCTAAGCGCGCGCGGAGTTGTTTATACCGCGCCGCTTATGCGTAGCGAGCGTAGCCGTTGCCATAGTAAACAACTCCGCGCGCGCTTAGCGACGTGGGGCGGGCATATCTCGCCAAGCGCTTGCATTTGCTGATGGGCTGGCCGAACATGCCCCTTTTCGGCAATCTTCAGAAATTAATATCTCGTTAATTATTACGAAATTTGCAAAATGGTAGAGGACTTTTCTACTCAGTTTAACGTCCTCTACCTGCACACAACGGTTTAGGCGGGTAGTCGATGACACCCTGTATATTAAGTAAACTTAATATATATTAAGAAGAAACATATTAAAGCGAAACGTGTAATAAATAATACTGTATTAAAATATATTAAACAATAATAAATTCAACAAGACCGCATAAATGAGACACACAAAGATAAGAAAGGCCAATGACGGTCAAAGTTGGGTTTTAGTTGCCCAATAATAAAATATGTTAAACTTTAGCAACAAGTTTTTGCATTAAATATTTTTGAATAGCTTAATAGTGTAAGTAGTGTAAATTTTATTTTAGTTTGCGCAATTTTATATTATTTTTTTAAATTAAAAATATTATATTACTTAAGTTGAAATAGATCTTTGAATGCGTATCACTTGGATTGTAATTTTTTGCGTTTAAATTTATAAAATATATAATGTTTATATATACAAGCATTTATAATACTTAAGTTTATCAAATATCTATAATATCAATATTATTTTTATTATGTTCCTTAATTTTCTTGATTTTTTCTATTCTCCGATATTTTCTTTTTTTTCTTCATTCTATTGAAAAGACTAAAATATGACAGAATAAAGATAGATTACAAGTCTAAAAATTATTTATTCAATCCCAATATCAAGCCAATGTTTACCCAGTTTTCCCACTTATTTAGATTATAATATAATCAAGGAAAATTGGTTATGAGATTATCTCTTTTTAGTCTTCTTATTCAATATTTTATATTATTTTTTTTATATTATTTATATTATTTAATATTTTATTCCTCTTTATTATTCAGACAAAAATGAGAAATTGAACAGAAAGAATAAGAAGCTTTTCTGCTTCTTGCCAAAAACATAATAACATTTCTTTTTTTACTTTTAATGATCGCAGAGATATAATGTCACAGATCAAGAGGCCACTGTACTAAATTTGGTACCCAATTTGGTTATCAAATGCAACATTCAACCTTAACGCTTTCAGTACAAACGCTCAAAATTTTCAGTATTTCGAAAAGTAACCGCAACTAGTTATATATATATATATATATATATATATATACAGGGTGGATCATCTGAAGTGATCCAATCAAATATCTCGAAAACTAGTAGGGATAGGGAAAAATGTTTCGTATGAAAAGTTTAGGGTTACAAGGGGGAAGTATGATACTGACCTTGAAAAATCCTTGGAAGGTCATTTTGAAGGTCATTCAGGGGTCACGATGGTTTTTTTAAATGGAACCCCTAGTTTTTCACCATGGGATGAGAAAGCTGGTTTCA
>JANQDE010000344.1:55071-76547 GCA_037157785.1 Cephalotes varians | reverse complement strand
TTTGTAAATATTTTACATGAAATAAAAGGTCTTATCTACTTCCCATACTTATCGCATTGAGAACAGTATTAGTTTAGTACAGTGGCCTTTTGGTTTATCTCAAAATCTGTCATAATTTGCATCTCGTTATATAAGCCTTGTATCCATAATGCTAAAAATCGCTCCTAGATCTCGAACAGAGAAAGAATTAACAAATCACATTTGAACAATTTAATAAATGCGATTGGTCAATATTTTCTTCAAGATCTCGGAGAGATTTCTAATGGACACAAGACTAGTATATTGCTTTATAGAACAAAATCTTTCACTAAATCTTCAAAATCTGTCACTACAGCAAATCCTAATGGTTCTAAAAATTGATTATTTTCTTGATTTTCTTTTCATGATTCATATAACAGTTTTTATTATATAAGTCAAACATATCCAAGTAAAAAGTGCTGAAATAAAAAAACTAGCAGTTATTTTTTCAATGTACAATTGATTTTTGAATCTAATACTATTATTCACTGTCTATTATATAAATTATTTTAAATAAATTTTGTATATATTATCAAAATAGATTGTTAAGACAAATATATATCTTATATAACATGTAATTTTAAGTAATTAAAAAAATAAATTTTATAATTGGAAAAAATTTATTTTTTAATAATTTGCTAATACTATAGCAGAAATATAAAATATTTTTATACAATTTGTGAAGAACAAACGTTAAAGTTTGAAATTCTTACAGATAAAATTAATCCATCAATTGTAAATTATCAAGTTTCTCACTAGAATAAAATCCTGCTTTGACTTGTCTACCACCGAAGAAACGTCCATTTAAATCAACTACAGCTTTAATAGCACTTTCTATTCTCTTAAATTCAACAAAAATTCGTACTGCCTCCTCTGGTGAAGCTTCCATCACTTCGTGAATAATAACACGAGCGACATCACCATATTTAGTGTTGCATTCGTCTTTTACCTCTGGTTCAAGATCATCATCAACCTCTCCAGGACCAACCATGTTGCGCAAGAGAACAACCTAAAGTGAGATATAATTTAGAAATATAATTTACAAATGTTTTAAGTTATGTAAAGTAAACCAATATGTGAGAAAGAAAGAGAGAAAGAGATTAAAATATAGAAGAGAAGATAGTATTATAGTCCTTGCAGGTATAATGGCTTTTTTTATCTTCACTATTAGAAATCTAATGAATATTTATGGAATCATTTGTTTAATAGTCCGCCATTACTGAATGTTGCTAATATGCCAATATACAATAGCCGGTATACAGGATGTATCAAAAGTCCGGAAACGGTCGAATATCTCGAAAGCAAAGCATTTTTGAGAAAAATGTTTCAGATAAAACTTGTAAAGTTTGAAAAGATTCACTAATTACATTCTTTTGATTTTGGGTGATTGTCAAGGTCAGGTCAAGGTCACTGTGAATTTTTTCAATAAAACCCCCTATTTTTCATTACATTCTTGTAACTTACCTCGACGGCTTTTCAAAACATAATAAAATATTTTTTTTACTTTTTTAGTTATAAGGCTTAAAAGCACCGCTGGCATTAGCATTACCCAAGGTCACGCGAAAGTTGCCCTGTCGGATTTGCTTTCTTTGTGGTGTGTGTGCGTGCGTGTGTGCGTGCGTGCGTGTGTGCGTGCGTGCGTGCGTGCGCGCGCGCGCGCGTACAGGATGTGTGGTTTATTTGATAAAGTATTCAAATTGACATTTTTTTGCTGCTTGACAATGCCCTAGATAAAAATTAGAACATTTCGTCTCATATCTGCTGAGACAAGACAATTTAATGCTATTCGGATCTTAGGTACTATTCCCTAAGATCCGTTAAGTCGGCAAGTTTTGTCGCGTATACATCGTTTTTAAAGTACCCCCATAAAAAGTAATCTAAAGGAAACAGATCTGGTGACTGAGGAGGTTATTCTATTTGACCACGTCTTTTTATCCATCGGTTTGGAAAGATATTATCTAGAAATAGTCGTACTACTACTACAAAGTGTGGCTCTGCGTTATCTTGTTGAAATCAAATATTTTGCGTATTCTCATTAACATATTTTCAATGGCGAGTATGACTTCATTTCGCAGTAAATCCAGATCGCCGCGTTTAAATTCCCATCGAAAAATGGCCCTGTAATACTTCGTTCGCAAAAACCTGCTCAAACGTTAAATTTTTGAGAGATACTGTGTGCGGAGATCACTCATCCAGTGAGGATTCTCGTCACTCCAATATCGGCAATTATGCCGCTTCATTCAATTGGAAAAAAGCTTCATCGAAAAAAATTATGTGATCAAAGAAGGTATTATCATCATCGTATCGACGCATTATTTCATCACAAAAATCGTGAGTGATTTTACTTTTGAGGATTTTACTACTTTGATTTTTTTTTAATTACAAGGATGCCATTTTTCATATACTAAAATACGAATGGACATTGCATAATATCATGCGCCAGTACTGCTTTCCTTGAAGTTGAATGAAGATTTTCCACGAAGATTTGCATCACCTTCAAACTCTTATCGACATTTGTCGCTGAGTTTGGTCTGCCAGTGCCTTATCGATCTTTGACGGATCCTGTTTCTTCAAATCATTTAACTGTTTTCTGTACTGTAGACTTCGAAATCGGTTCACGATCTGGGTAAGTAATGTTAAATAAAACAGCTAATTGCTCGAAGGATCTAACAAGATCCTCCACATCTTTGCATCATCAGTAATGTAATTCTTTCTGTTTCAGACAATGCCATTCTGGATGCCACTAAAATTACTCAGCTGCTCGATAATGTGTCGCAATATGCAAAGGTTTCGTCGCGTACACAATTTTTACGGAAATTGACGAATTTGTAATGGTGTACTAATTCTGCATGCTTGAAAAACAGCCGGATTTTTTATGGAGAGCATTATCAAGCAACAAAAGAAGATTAATTTTTATTAAATAAACTACACACCCTACACACACGCACGCGCGCACACGCACGCACGCACGCACGCACGCGCACGCACATCAACAAGTACAAGTCAATGGTGTTTTACATTAGTGTTTAAGCGTTAAGAACCGATCTCACCATCTTTGATTAACTTAATTAATTAATTATATTTAAAAGTTGCCAAGCTGCAAAACTTAAAATACTATAATACTGATCGTACTATTTTTTATTTATCATCTTATTTATTTTTTGCAAATTATAATTTATTAATATAAAATATAATACTTTTAATCAAATAATAAATTAATAATTAATTTAAAAACTCTTTCTATTTCAACAAAACAAAAATAGTGAGTAAAAATGAGAGCATAGATAGGTGCAACTATAAATGTATCATAAAAATATGTTTTATTCAAGTATAATTGAAGTGTTCATATGTTTTGACATCTTCGAACCATCCTAAGTAACGATATAGTACAGCGTCAATGCAGTTAAAAAATAAGAAAAATCCTGAACTCCGAGTAGAAGTTAAAACATCCCAACAATTAAAGTGTATCGCTCACACTGCAAGTGACTTAAGAAGAATATTAATTAATAATCCTGCAACAGGGCACTATACAAATATATAATAATTAAAAAATTAAATAAATATACTTATTCACAAAGAATCAAGATATGTAAAAAGACATGAATTAGTCATGTTTAAATTACAATAAGAGTAAAAACTAAGTCAAAATGCAGTCAAATATTAAAATTTAATAGAAATACAAACAACAGAATTGTCATTATGACAGTACAAGTCAAAATAAGAGATAAAATAAATTAAGAGACAGTGTCTCGCGTAGCGCGAGACGGACCGTGTATCTTTATGCGACCAAAAGTTGAGACGAGATTATCAGATCTCAATAACGGCTGAGCCGACTGAGTTGATAATAAGCTCGATCAATAACGCATACTCAAATTATATGATAAAAATATGCTTGTTTTTATTGTACATGCTGTAGGAAAAAAGTTATTATAACGTAAAATGTAGAAATCAAAAAATCTATTTCTAGGATGTACGGATGTACTGTTTCGATTTTTAGACGTTAGGTGCGCTAGCGTCATTGATTGACAGCAGTGCTTACAAGGTTGCGTTTATATACTTAATTATATGGCTGATATTTTTACTAAACAAGTATGTGCAGAGA
Source organism: Cephalotes varians (assembly GCA_037157785.1). Lineage (NCBI taxonomy): Eukaryota > Metazoa > Arthropoda > Insecta > Hymenoptera > Formicidae > Cephalotes > Cephalotes varians. The sequence continues at coordinate 72,427 of JANQDE010000344.1, read as the reverse complement.
AGGTATACTTAACATTTGGATTGAAGCCAACGATGCGCAAATTAGAAAAAGACAAAGGTCTGGAAATGCTAGAGATATCTGTATTATTTTCTTACAGAAAACTGATAAGCAATTGCTGGTATTATTTGAGTATTTGACCGTGTTTTTTGATAAAATAAGTAACAAAAAAAATTATTTCGAAAATGATAAGTCTTTTTAGTTTTATATAGTAAATATTGAAAAAGATCATTTTGTACAAGTATATGTAGAGAAGAGAATGATAGGATTTAAGCTAATAATGCATGAATTAGAAAACGTGATCTAGATCTAGAATGATATAATATTCATATTTTGTATTTTTGTAACATAATTAATTAAAGAGTATATATTGCATTCTGAAAAAATGACGGAGATAGAACCTCTTTAGTAAAATCTAATTAATTTATATATTATTAAAAAAAAGAATTCATATCTATCAAAAATTATTTTTTTTAAAAAAAGATAAAAAAGGCGCCAAGTATACACTCTTTTCACAATCAAAACAGAACAATGATTTTATCTTTCAAAAAAGCTGTCGTATATATACTTTCTATAAAAAAATATGATATTAGGAAATGGTGCCAAGTGGAATTTATGAAAGGACTGAATACAATATATTAAAAAAGTTAATACATAAAAATATAAACTATTAAAAAAATTAAAATATTTAATAAAAAAATAAATTTAATAAAAAAAAAAAATATTAAAAAATACAAAAAACTTGGCGCTGCTAGTATTTTAAGGTGTAACAGCGCCAAGTTTTTTTGTGTTTTTTAATTTTTTTTTTTTTAATTTGTTATTTTTTGATAAATATTTTAATTTTTTTAATAGTTTATATTTTTATGTATTAAATAAGAATAGACTCATGACCGATATGTGATAACACAACAATTAATTAACTAAAGCGCCAAGCGGTCAAAGCTAGGTCTTCGTGCTGAAATTTCTTAGGTGAATTTGTATACATATCTCAAGTTCAACTGTGCGCCGAATAAATTTTCGGTCTTAAAACACAGTTTTAAGATGAACAAGGATAGTAAATCACACTATTAAATTGATAATCAATTTAATAACAACGATGCTAATAAGCTTATGTTGCGATGGACAGGTCAAAAATAAGATCAGTAAATAAATCTTTTTAAATGCTACAACTTTTGTCTGAAACATTTTTCTGTAAAACATATTTTCGAGATTTTTCAAAATTTCCATACTTTTTCCTTACCCTATATAGTGCGTGCGTGTGTATAATGTCATGACTGTGTCCACAACTAAGATAAAAATATAATGACAAATACTTGCCTCTCTCTCATAGATTTTGTACAAGAGGACAAAAAAAAGAAAAAATAAATAAAAAATTAAATTAAAAGATTACCTTCAATTATGTCATTCGTCGGAATTGTTTTAATATCATAAAATTGACATGTTATTACATATTTTATTATATTATTTCATTTTCGTAAAATAAATGGAAAACGTAATTATAATTTACTTAATACATTATAAAAGTATGGTTTAAAAATAATATAACATAATACAAAAAAGTGTGTAAAAAAGTGTAAATTTGAAAGACAAAGAACGTTCAAGTCAACCAAAAAAATTCGACGATGCCGAACTGTTGGATGAAAATTTCAGCTCGATCGCTTAAAGAATTAACTAAAGCATTAAACATTGGTAAATCAACTGTTTCTGATTGTGATTTACACACAATAGAAAAGATTTAGAAGACAAATGTATTCCACATAAAGTCTGAATTGGCTATTCAAAATCGTTTAACCATTTGTACTTTATTATTTTTTCGTCACAAAAAGAAGCAATTTTTGTATCAAATTGTAACTGGCGATAAAAAATGTATCTACTATGATAATCCTAAGTGTAAAAAATAGTGAAAAGCTCCAATTATCGACTCCAAAACGCATCCACAGAAATAAAGTTTTGTGTGCATTTGGTAAAATATGAAAGGCGTTGCGTATTATGAAACCGAATCAAACAATCATTACTGCATTATCAACAATCGATTTGAATCGTGCTTTGAACTAGTCCAATGAAATGTCCAATAATAACTCAAAGAAAATGCAAAGTGATTTTGTTGCACGACAATGCTCGATCACAGGCAAAAGTAGTTATCGGCACTTCAATGGGAAATCTTACTACATGCCGCGTATTTTACCAGACTGTGTTCCTTTAGATTATTACTTATATCGATCGATGCAGTACGACTTTGCTGACCAGCACTTCAAAGCATATAAAGAAATAAAAAATGACTCGATGAATGGATTACTTCGACAAATTTTTTATTGCGGAATTCACTTATTGCCAGAAAAGTGGGAAAAAGTTATAGCTAGTGATGAACAATATTTTTAATAAAATATAATTTAATATTTCTTTAAAATAAACGTATTTTTTTTGCAAAAAATCCCTCAAAACTAACCAGAACATCTAATATTTGACATTTTATGTAAAAATGTGCCAGAATAAAGTGTTTCGTAAACTATTGATTTTTCAATAATTTTAGTTTAGCTTTTATATGCAGAATTAAAGGACTCATATTATAAAAAGTTATCATACAATTTTTCATAATAATCTTTCATGATTAATTCCCGCTTCATGAATTTCATAACATTTTTATTTACTTTATACATATATTAGGTGTACAAATTAGTTCTCGGTCTCTATCTTTCATCGATTACAGAACCTATTCAAATTGGATTTTTTCCCACCATATAGTCACTTTAAAGTGCCATTTTTTAAGCTTTAAAATGAGGTATAATACTTTATCCTACTGTGAACATAATCTGCAAAATTAGTTATACACGTAATGTCGTTCGAAAAGCAATATTTGAAGCATTGCCTTCTTTTCGCATTTCAACTTAAAAAAAAAAACGCGGCAAAAGAAATAATTTGATCAGTTTTGGATGAAAATGCTATATCGTATAGCACGTATAAAAAATGGTTTCAATAGTTACGAGAAGAAAATTTCAACCTTCAAGATAGTGAATCCCCTGGTCAACTAAAAAAAATAGAAGATGAGGAGTTGGAACAAATTTTGGATGAGAAACTCCTTGCCAAACTCAATTAGAACTTGCAAATGAGCTTGGAGTGAGCAAGTCATTTCCTATCGCCTACAGAGGCAGTGGAAGAAAGCCAGTGATATTGCTGCAGGATAATGTTCGGCTCCACAAAGCAAAAAAGACTTTGAAAACCATCGCAGACTTAGACTGGAAAATTCTTCCTCATGCGGCGTATTTTCCAGACTTGACCCCTTCTGATTATCACCTATTTTGATTCCTATAATCACTTTAGCGAGTATCAATTTAAGTCAGTTGAACAGGTGCAAAAAAGTCTCAACGAATTCATAGAATCAAAACTATCATCATTTTTCTGATTTGGAATCCAACAATTGCCTGAGAGATGGCAAAAATGTATAGAAACTGAAGGAGATTATTTTGAAGATTGAGTTTGAGTTAATTTTTTCATAAAGCTCAAAATTGGTCCAAAAAGACCAAGAATTAATTTGTACACCTAATATTTTGACTTCAAATCTTTCAATTCAACCATTAGTATACTAGAACTGTCAACTATTATATTAACAGCAAGAAGCTTTTATCGAAACCATCAGACATTAGACCATTTAGTTTTAAAATCAGTAATTTCTGTTTTAACATTCACAAAAAGTTAATTTAATTGTTTTTATTTAAACTGTACTTTTTCTTTGATTTTCCATCGCATTATTTTAATCTTTATACATAATTGATGTCAGAATTTTCGTTTTTTGTTAATTTTTAGTTTCATTTCAATTTTCTAAAAACTGGACATCATAAACTTCTACTTTAACTTGGACTTCGATTCAACACTATGTTTTATTCTTCTGACTCTAGGCATTTTCGTATATAAATGAAGAATTGGTTTTGATCTCCAAACAATTTTTTATCTTGGACTTCTTTCTGCTGGATTGATTCACTTTGAGACAAGTTTTTTTATTTAAAGGTTACAGCAGAATAAGCATGAATATTCTGCAGTCAAATCCGGTTGAAATTTTAACTACAAGTCAGTGATATAAATGTTATTTCCCTAAAAATATATTTTCTAAATTTGGTTTTTATGGGAGTTATGGGAGTATAAAGGAAAAAAAAAAATTTTCTCGATAACGGCTTAACTAATTTTGATGAAAAAAAAATGTTATGGGGGGTTTAATAGAATAATGTTTAAAAAAAATTAAGAAACAATTTTGTCCAATAAAATTTGTTTTAAAAAATTGTTCTTTTTCAAAATTTTTTTTTATAAGATGCGATCAAGACACTCCTATTTTTTAATAAAAAAAATTTTGAATACTTTAATATAATATAAAAAATTTTCAATATGATTAAAAGGGTATTACATAGTTCAATAAATTGAAATTTTCGATAGTGCGCAGCACATAACGTCGATTGGGCGCAACGCTGGGAGCTTGTGCGACATTGTTATGCTGCGCCGATAAGAGATTTATTTTTAAAAAAGTAAAAAAGGGATGTCAAGTATAGCAAGGTGAACTCCTCAAAAAAACTGTAATATCGAATTAAAAAATAAAATCTTAGTATCTTTGTATCTCCATTGGAAGATCCTCTTAATCTAAGTAGTAGTTTTATTAATAATAACACAAAAAAATTTAATAAAAAAATAAATCTAAATAGTACATTTCTATAAATAGTACATTTCTATCCAAGTGTTATATCACAAAATTGCGTCATCTTACTAAGTTCAAATAATATTTAATAATGTGTATTATTTATATAAAAAATTTATTATAAAAAAATGGCATTAAATTCTAATCCTATTACTTCAAAAGTTCTATGTATAATTGCTTTTAAAAGATAAAAAATTATATGTATCATTTATATAAAAAATTTGATATAGAAAAATGAGCGCCAAGTTACAAGCCCATTATTTCTATGCACAACTTTAAAAAAATAAAATCCAAGTGAGTACATACAATCCAAATAATATGTATATCATTTGTATAAAAGATTTGATATCAATAAGTGGCGCCAAGTTTTATTCCGACAGTTAAATTTATTCTAATTCGAGTGATAGCAACTATAATTTTTTTTAAAACATAATTTCAATCGAATGAAAGATTTAATTACAAAGAATTAAAGAGGTAACAGCACAAAATGAAAAAATTTAATTTAAATAATAAAAATTTTTATGTAAAAAGATTTGGCGCTGTTAGATCGAATAAAAAATAAAAATAAAATTTACTGTTTAAGTATTTAAATTACAATATCTTAAATCTATTACATATTCGTTTTGACAACATACTACAATGCACACAAGAAATCAAAGTTTATATTCTATACGTAATTCCATATATCCAATCCGTATCACTCGCTCGAATAATATGCACATGCTGATTATCACTACTTTTACTGCTGTCACATTGTTCCTTAAATCTTTTCATTATTTTCTTTATTAAATAAAAATTCCTCCTTTTTATTTTAAGATCTACCATTTATGTACTATTTAAATTTATTTTTTTAATTGTGTTATTATTAATAAAGCTACAACCACTTGGATTAAGAGGACCTTTCAATGGAAATACAAAAATATTACGACTTATTTTTTTTTAATTTTTTTTTTATTTTATTTTTTATTTTTATTTTATTTTTTAATTTGACACAATTTTATTTGAGGAGCTCGCCTATATTTGACACTCCTTTTTTTACTTTTTTTAAAAAGGTAATTTTGTAATAATATCATGTATTTTATAGTTTTAATGTATTTTATATGTTTTTCTTATTTTTTATCTAAAATAATTATGTTTTGAAATTCTTTATTCGCTTACTTCAATAATACATTCATTTTTCATGTTTTAAAAATGGAGATCAATCGCTCGGGAAGTGATTGGGGACTCAAATTGATGTTGAAACTTCAAATTACACTTCAAATTTTTTTATTAAAATGAAAAGAAGACATGTTTTTTATGAGTTGTTATAGAATACGCCGCTAACTTTTTATATTGCATGAGACATAGGAAATTCAATTCTGTGTACAAAAAATGTGGAACGCTTCTCATTGGTTATGCGATACACGTTCCGCGAAGAATACATGTCATATATCAGTACCCTTAGCGAGCGAATAGAGTAAGCGCTTGAGCGGAATGTGCGGGTGGAGCAAATGGAGTGAACGAGCGAGCGAAGAGACCGAGTGGAAAGAGCGAACGACTGAAGTGAGTAAGAGAATGCGGAGGCTCGATCGCGCTTCTCGCAACAAAAATTGTAATCGTACAAGAGACGACCAAGACGATGACGTTTCTTAAAATAAAAGTTTCCAGATCAGACTTTGCATCACAATATCTCTGCTTGTAGGGCATGTAGAGAAAAAATAAAAATATTTTTATGATACAATTTGAATCCAAGCTATCGATTGAGCCAACTTAAAACTTGATCGGTTGTCATTGAAATCCGAAAATCTCAGGTGTTCGTATCTCACTCGCTTTCGTAAAGATACATGGGCGTCTCGACATATACACGGTGTCCCGAAAATGATTCCGGAAATCAACACCACCTTATAGAGCACGTCGAGACGAACAAAAAAGTTTCATACCATTTTGCCAATTTCGCAATAGTTAATGAATTATTAATTATTAAAAATCATCGTATAAGCCCGGCCTACTGGCTAATGCAAGCACGCGACAAGATGCGGCCGCCCTGCCAACGAGGTTGCTAGACACGTGGGGAGTTGTTTATTACAAGCGGTAATGGCTATGCATGAGCGGCGCATAACGCTGGAGTTATGATAGTTTCTCGCCTTCTCTTTATCACCAAATAAAATTTTCTAATGGCACAGAAAAATGTTTTATGTGTATGTATGTGTATATGTATGTGTGTACATGCATACATGCATGCACAGAAAAATATCAATTCTACTGCTTACAAAAGCGATTGCTCAATTTACTTTTTTCTTTTAATAAGTCTTTTAATAAGTAACAGTTATGTTTAATAAAGAATTTTCTTTGAAATTGAAGAACTTTTCTTCTTTAAGAAGGACATTTTTTTGATAATAGTCTTAAAATACACTYAATAYTTTACTTGAAACRAWTAATATTTAATTAACATTTTTCTCTATATGTACACACATACAAATTACATACTATAAATTACTTGAATTAAATAAATATTACTCATTTCAAATATTTCATGAGTTCACATATCTGCAAATCTTAAGTTTAATTTTTCAATTAAGACTGTCACATTAAACAAATATTTGATTTGTTCACTTTCCTTCGATAAAATTTTGTAATATTCTTCGAAAGAATATAAATTCTTCTTTCGAGTTAAATATATTCGATATTTTTATTTAAAAAAATTAAGTATGTTCTTGAAATGTACTTAAATAAATGTACAAAGTTTGGAATTATAATATTTTATAGATTTTTTAAATTCCCAAAAATCATCTTATTTTTACCTTTAAATCTTTCTCCACTTTCATAAGTGAATCTATAAAAAAAGTTGAAAAGATGGGTGATGTGCAGATTTTGATTGCTGATTATGAAACAGAAATTTATTTAGCAAAATGACCGATGTTATTGTTGAAAGTGATTTGCGTGATATTTAAAGTTGAATAGTTTTTGGATAGTCACATTACAAATCAAAGGCTAATTTTAAAATTAAAAATGGCGAAAGTCATTGTTAAGAAATGGTTTAACTTGCAAAAAACTTTTCAAAAAATTAAATCTCAATTAAAAAAGAGGAATTGCGCGAGTACATTTGCCAATAATTCTTAACTTCTAAAAACTCAAATAGATGGAGGAAAGTCAATTTGTTAAAGAATCTCTAATTAGAATATATAATAGAAAGACTAACTTGGATTCTAACTTTACGTTGCCCAATTTAGAAGGAAACTTCGTGAAGTATCAAATTTATTTTAATGTGTATATAGATTACGCAAGTAAATGAATTTGAAAAATCAGAAAAAATAATTTTAAGAAGTGAAATTATTCTTTATATGTAAAATATGTACGATTTTTAGCTTTTTTTGTTATATTTTAGTTTAAAAACTATTCAAGATATCAAAATGTTTTATACAAAAGTTTTACAATTTGCGAGATTTCTTTCTAAGTTAAATAATGTAAAATTAAGCTAGATTAGTCTCTCTATTATGTATTCTATTTAGAGATCCTTTGATAACTTGCTTTGCTCCGCCTATTTGATGTTTAGGTTTTTAAATTAAGAATTATTAGCAAGTGTACTCACGCACTTCCCTTTTTGATTAAGATTTAATTTTATGAAAAAAGTTTTTTGCAAGTTGAATCATTTTTTAACGATGATTCGTTCACAAATTCTGTAAGTTGAAGTCCGTCTAATCTTATTTTACCACAAGTATACAATAGCTTTGTGACACTCTCGAGATCACGATGGAGCAAAGAGCAAATATCAAATTTTGTGTGAAATTGGGCAAAACGTTAACAGAAATATTAGCAATGTTACAGGAGGCTTTTAGGAACAAACTTGAGCCACTTACAAAACGCCAGAACTCAGTGTGGAAAAGCTCAGAAGAACAAATACCAAAAAAATGCGCCTGTAAAAATCAAAAGTGAAAACATGCTCATCATTTTTTATGATTCGGATGGGATTATTCATAAGAAATTCGTTCCACAATACAAGATTATTAATGAAGATTATTATTGGACGTTATGAAGTTTGTTGGCAAGAATTGATCGGATTTGTTCTTAATACCGAATGCAAGGCAATTGGTCGCTTCTGCATAACAATATTCCAGCTCACAAGTGCATCATGATGCGTAAATTTCTTGCTTTCAAAACGGTCTTAGTCCTTAATCCCCTTATTTATCAGATTTAGTGACTATCATACCATGTGACTATCTTTTGTTCCCGAAATTAAAAATGAAGCTGAAGGAAAAGCAGTTCAACACTGTTTTGAACATCCAAAAAGCTTCCATTTCGACTTTAAGGAAGACTCTCGAATATCAAAGGAAAACTTTTCAGTGGACTTTTCTAAAGCTATACAACCATTGTCAACATTATATTTTTTCGGAAGAAACGTATTTCAAATAATTATAAATAAAAATTTATAATTATTGTCTTACAGAATAATGAAAGTTTGGAAACTTTTGAGACACACCGTGTTCTCTGAAATGCTGATGGTGACTTCTTTTTTTAAAAATGTTTTTAATGATCATTCGATAAGTCGTAAGAATAACTATTTCAATTTATAGAACTCTAGTGCTAATCTTTAGTTTATGTTTCACATACAATAAATTTTTAGTATTAACAGCAACTTATATATACAGTAGAAATTATGCGTATTTATATTTACTTGCATACTATAATATTCTTTTGTAAGTATAATTTTCTAAAGCAAATATTATTTTTTTAAACAAAATCAATTTTTGAATTTATTTTTGTGAGGGGACCATAAAAATATTATCCCTGTTCTATACTGTCATATTTTTATAATATAATATAAATAATGTTCCAAGTAATAAATATATTTCATAACTGTGAAGAATCATTTGAATAACACTTTGACTAATGTAATCATTAAGAGTTAAATTTAAATATTGATTATTAACAATTAAAATATATAAAATTAAAATACCGTTACATGAAACGCAAATAGAAGACCATGATAACACCTTCTCTTCTATATAAAATCATATTAAAAATATATTACATAAATTAAGGATATAAATATGAATCAATAATAAATAATTGATAATACGAGAGAGAGAGAGAGAGAGAGAGAGAGAGAGGGAGAGAGAGGGGAGGGAGAGGGAGGGAGAGAGAGGGAGGGGGAGGGGGAGAGAGAGAGTGTGTGTGTGTGTGTGTGTGTGTACACATTTTTTATAGGACAGCTATTCTAAAAAAATCTAATATTCTAAAAAAAAATTTGATTGTGTTTATAAAAAAAGTCAAAAATAGAGAAAAAATTGTATCGCATATATAACTTATACATGTAACTGCATTACTTTTCCATAGTCATCACACTCAAACTTAGACACTTATCATAGTGACATCAGCTTTTGCATTCTTCCTCAAAGAACGATACAGCCAAGATATCCAGTCAATTGATCAAACTCCATCTATCAGATCTTTGTTGGTTTCAAAGCATTGAGAAGCTAGCCAATCGTTTGGTGCCAAATCTGAGTTGTAAAGAAAGGATAGTCGAGAATCTCCTAGTTGAACCGCACAAGTAATACAAGGAGTTATACAAAACCTCCTTTGATGAGCATTCTTCTTTTGTTTTGGATCAATCTTCAAAACTTCAGCCTCTTACAATAAATCTATACCCTGCCATTCTTTAATAAGATTGCAAAAACTGGTGTCACTGTATGATAAGTGCATGAATTTGGATGGCGATTATGTGGAAAAGTAATGCAATGTATATAAATTTTTGTATATAAATTTTTTATAAATTTATAATATAATATTTTGTATATAATTTGTATATAAATTTTATATGTAATAAAATTTTTTTCTCTATTTTTGAATTCTTTTACCAGCCAATCAAAAGTTGATTTTGGAATAGTTCTCATAATATATATATATATGATCGTACCTTGCTTGGGCATTTCATTATCTCAGTAATGCTAGGTTCTTCTTGAGATTGTTGCGGCGGTAGCAATTGCATCTGTGGTGGAGAAGCTGTAACAGGTGGTGGTGGAGGCATTAATTGTTCCCTTTCGCCAACTATTCTACCACCTCGTTTACTAGTTTTTTCCACTTGCAATGCCACTGACATGCCCTGTTCCTTCTTGCCAAGACCTTGTCCTTCTTTAAAGCCATACTTGGCCATTATTTTTGCTGCTACGGATGATGTTGAGTAGCCCAAATTAGATGGCTGTCGCGGTGGTGGAGGTGGCAATTCCGTAGATTCTTGTAAGGACGGTGGGGGCGCTATAGCAGCACCTCCTACTATACCTCTTGAGGTTGGCGTTCTCTCTTCATCTCTTTCTGGAGGTATCATTGTGCTGTTTCCACCAGCAGTCTATTCATATATATATGAAAGATTATATTATCATTATATCTATTACAACATAATATATAACATAATTGATATATGTTTCAATTTTTTTAAAACTTTATTTCATCTCTTAAAGCTTGAATTAAAAATTAAACAATCCATATATTAGAAATGCTTTCTTTCTAGACAGATATAAATTTATCATATGTTACCTGAATATCTTCAAAGCGAGTATTATCTCTTCTACGTTTGCGCATTTCTGTTTCCTGATCATGCTCTCTATCTCTAATGTCACGTAGTTCTTTTACAACTTTTTCATATTCATTGGGCCACATAGGATCATATTCATTCACTACGTTCCAATCAAATTCGCCACCTACTCCTATGCTACTCACATTGCCACTAGACAATGGATTGTGAGTATTGTCATCCTCCCTGTCGATATCACGATTAGCTTTTGATTTCAAGTCTATCACTGGTGCTAATACCGCAGTAGCTTTCCTGTATTGCTCACGTTTTGGCTATAAATTCAATAAAAATAAATATATATAATATATAAAGTATAATAACAATTAAAAAAAGTTTATTTTTTTTAATCTTGTTTTTAAAAAATAAAAATTACATTGAAAATTGTTTTGTATTTTTTTATGATAGATTTACCTGTGTTGTAGCAGCCTTTTTCAGCTGCAACTGCGATTGCAGTAATTTAATGCCGGAAGACCATCCCGCAACTTTTTCTGTGGTCCGATGCTTGTCAAAATCATCGTACAAAGACATAATGATTCTTATGTTAAAGTTTAAGAGACATTCTAAACATAACCCAACTTCTTCTTGTTCTTCTTATTATTTGAGTGGCTCATGGTTCCCTAGGATACGAGGATCAAATAGGCCAGAGTCCATAAAGCCCGGTGTCCACGATGCTAGAAATGGGAGCGTCCCGTTTTGACACAGCTCAATTGGACACAACCAATCACAGCGACCGGTGCCTAGAGGCTTTCCACTGTTCAAGCGCTATGAGTAGCTCGTGTCCAAACGGAGGCCACCCCTAGAAATTAGTCCAAGATCTTGAACGGAGAGAGGATTAACCAATCGCATTGATCAAGTGACCGAATTATTCAAATACGATTGGTTAAGGGCTGAGTTATGGAGGCCGTAACCGTATGCCGTATGCCGTAATCTATAAGCCTGGATCCTCATACAGACACTGACGCTTTGATACCGAGCGCTGATTGGGTAAAGTGTTGTTTTAGTAAAAATTTTCTAGAAAGTTTCTAGTAAAAACAACACTTTATCCAATCAGCGCTCGGTGTCAAAGTGCCAGTGTCTGCATGAGGATCCAGCCTTAAGCCTTGTGTACACGATGCAAGAAATTGGTCCAAGATCTTGAACGGAGAGAGGATTAGGACTGAGTTATGGAGGCCGTAACCATATGCCGTATGCCGTAATCTATAAGAATTGACTAATCACAGTCGAGTATTCCCCTCTCATTCGACTGTGTATAATAAATTCTTACTAGCCAGTGTCATGCCAGTGTCTGCATGAGGATCCAGCCTAATGGCTCTGGCAGACAGGACGCGGCAAAGCGGTAACGCGGTGGCCAATCACCGTCTTGTTTTCTAATGGCTCCGCGTCGCCGCTTTGCCGCGTCCTGTCTGCCAGAACCATAAAGGCCGAAGCACAGACTCTTGCATAACGCATAAGACATAAGACATAAGAAAATTAACCAATCAAAATTCTTTATTTCCTTCTTTTCCGTGAAATAAAGAATTCTGATTGGTTAATTTTCTTATGTCTTATGTCTTATGCGTTATGCAAGAGTCTGTGCTTCGGCCTTTAGGGCCATTCCATAATAAGCCATAAGTCATAAATCATAAGTCAGAAGCAATAAATTGATCAATCATAATCAAGTATTTTTTTCACATTTGTCTGTGATTGGTCAATTTATTGCTTCTGACTTCTAACTTCTGACTTATGGCTTATTGTAGAAAGTCTCTTACTCTTACATGCCCCCCTTTTTTTCTATGTCCCCCGCTTAATGTTTCCCTCACTTTCTTCTGTTAGGGCCAATTTCACCAACGTCGGTTAGACTAACCGACGGTTAATTCCAATGGAATTATCCAATCGCATTTGTCTTTGACCAGAATGAACCAATCACGGTTGGCACTTTAACCGTCGGTTAGCTTAACCGACGTTGGTGAAATTGGCCCTTAGAGAGAGAAGACAGAATCAGGTGTTTTTCCCTCTCTCTTGCCCGCGGAGCCACCTTTAAGCCCGTATCAGACTAGAGATTAAGATTGAGATTGATTTGGATTTTGACCAATCAAAGCAAAGTTCACTAAACTTGAAATTGGTTTTCTTCCTTCTGATTGATTAAATTCCAATCCAATCTCAATCTCAATCTCTAGTCTGATACGGGCTTTAAACAATGCCAGACATACAGCATACTCGGTCTATCTTTACTATGTCTATGGTGTCACTGCACGTCAATATGATAGATTTCATAACCTCAATAACCGTCAACTTTAACGATTAATAACCCTCTTCGCAAGGCACGTTTTTCTGTCAGATTCTTTCATTTCGCGCAAAAACGCGTCGAAGTCTAATTTCATCAAAATTCGAGGTGAGGCGGGTATTCTAAATAATTACTATTTATTATGTTTACCGTTATATATTTATCATTGTAATAGTTTTGATGTTTCGGATGCAACGCGGAAGAATATGTAAAATGTTGAAATAATGTTGGAGCACACTTATTCTTCATTCATCATTGCTGTATGCTGAATTAAATAATATAAAAGAAATGAATTTTGGCATTGATTGGGATGCTGAACATCGGCGTATTTTGCTGGATGGAAATGCAGCATTGGAACGTTCGGCACAATCGGTTGCAAGATCGCAAGCTGTCGCAGCAGAGAGCGAGCAGATTGGCACAGAAGTGATCTCCGAATTGGGTGAACAAAGAGATCGTCTTTTGCGAGCAAAACGGAGATTATCACAAACAGATGAGGAACTGGATAAAACAAGAAAAATTCTGAATGTTATGCGACTTAAGGTTTTGACAAACAAAATTGTACTAATCTTTATCATATTATTGGAATTAGTCATTCTCGGTATAATTGTATACTTAAGATTTTTTCATAAATAAACTATATTCTATTATTGCTGAGTTTAACAAAGCTGAAAGGAAATAATATTGTACATGATATAAAATATACATTAATAATCTATGGTTAAGTAATATGGTTAAGTAATTTCTGTAAAATTTAATGAAATAAATATGTAAATGTAAAATAAATTTAAAAAAAAGGATTTTATAGTTATTGTTTTGTATGATTATTTTGTTTTATTTCTTTCTTGTATTATTGAATTATTTCAAAATATATTGCATTTGTGACCATGTTCTGATATATACCAGTACTGAAAATATATAGATCATGTTACATAGTACTGACACTATATCAGAATGACCAGAAAATGAGCTTAAATTTTATTAATCGATCGAGAGTGAATAGAGCAATGTTGAATTGTTTATTGTTAACTTCATGTACATTTCATGATAGTCTTTCATTATCCATTAATCTGAATACACGAACAAAAAAAAAATACTTAAAATGGTTATTTTGCATGACGATGAATATTATCGAAATAGAATACCCGAGCCCGATTTGGGAGCATTTAGAAATTTTTTGCGTTTTGTTTGGAATCCAGAGAGAAGACAATTGCTTGGCAGAAGTGGGAAAGAATGGGGTAATTGTTAAGAAACATTTTTTCAATTCTAGTTGGTCACAGAATTAATTGTTTACGTAATTAATTGTTTAAATAGTTTTGCTGGGATTCTTCTACTTATGTTTTTTCACCGTATTGGGGTCTTTGTTTGCATTGCAAATGTGGATCAGTGTCAACTATGCTTCCAAACTAGAAAAACCATTTTTCCTATATAGCAGCTTAATGCCTAGATCTTACTTTGGTAACAACTTTCCACTTTTCCGTCAACTAAATTTTGATAGTCCAGGTAAATGTTTTTTAATAAATAAAACAATATACCGTTTTAATTGCTAATAATACATTTGTGATACATTATCTTACTTTATTTAAACAGGAATTGCTTTCAAACCAAATATCTTGCTATCCACGAAATCTCCTATTATTTGGATAGATAATTCTAATGCAAATGCTCGTTCCAAAAGATATGTGCGAGCCTTAAGTGACTTTTTGCAAGGTATGGACACAACAGGAATAAAATACAAGCATTAATAATTAGTAATTTTTAATAATTTTAGTAATTTCTAATCAATAATGAAAATATTAATGAACTATAATATATTTTAAGAAAGTTAGAACTTAAAGAAAGTCTTTAAAAATATATATTGTGATGTGTATATGCGCATATGCACTTATGTGCAAATATATGACATGTCTGGTAATACTATCTCTCTTTTCGTAAATAGATTAAATTGAATAGAAAAATTCTTTATCATTTTAAGAGTTCTTCAATAATTAATGAGAAATTAATTCTTCTTTTCTTATGGCATGTGATCCCCTGCAATCTAAGAAATTAATTAATTAATAAAAATTTGCGTGTATCTGCACAATTAATCTGCAGTGACAAAAAATAGTTCAGCATTACGCTTCTTCTTTTTCTTAGTTATTGGCTCGTGAACTCCTTATTTGCGGAGTTCAAGTGGGCCAGGATAGCAATAGTATAAGTAGATCGGAAAAAATAATAATTTGAATGAATAAAACAAAAATAATGTTGAAACACAATGCACAAGAATAGATCCCTTCAAAAAATTCAGGATGATGCAATATCCGAGCAGAGACAGAAATACGTTTATCCTTGTCGGATCGCTTCACGCTACTTTTGTTTAGCATTACGCATTATTCACGGTTGCCAGAAACCAACAACATATATAATTCAAATAGCCAAATCTGAAGAGAGATTTTGAATAGAGTCTGTCATAAATTTTGATGTCAGAACGACAAATTTCACACAGAGGATATGATCAATGTGATGCTGCAAATGCTTTGAAGCATTCTTTGATTGATCAATTTGTAAAATTCTTTCTTCTAATTGGTTGATCAAATGCTTTGAAGCATTTGTAGTGAGTCTTTGATCGCATCCAGAATCTGTAATATCTGACGATATTGATAAACTGCTGCTAGAAATCTGATAGAACTTGTTGATTATAGTTGCGTTCACCGGTATTTACAATTAGATTTTAAACCTTAAGCCGTAAGAAATTGACCAATCATAGTTGACTATTCTTCTCATATTCGACTATGATTGGTCAATTTCTTATGGTTTAAAGTTTAAAATCTCATTGTAAACAACGGTTTCAGCAGAAAATGCAGCTTTGCAACTGTTATAAAATTCTTAATATGATTGATTTATACATTTAGATATAATGAGGAACTTGGTTTATACATTTAGATTCATTGAGGAATTAAAACCGGTTCTACAATAGAGTCGTAAGTCATAAGCCACAAGAAATTGACCAATTATAATTGATTATTCTCCTTACATGCAATTATGATTGGTCAATTTTTTACAGGTTATGACTCATGACTCTATTGTAGAACTGGTCTACAAGAAGGACCATTACAGAATTTTACAACAGTTGCAAAGCTGCCTTTTCTATTGAAAATATTTTATATCAGCAGATTGTTGGTAAAAGTCAAACAGGACAGTTTCAGTTGCAAACGACGCTAATAGCCAATTTAATAAATTTAATAAAATTTTCTGATTGGTTGATTTAATGGATTATGATATCGACTTATAATTAAGAAATATGAAATCAATTTTAGTAAAAAAGTCGTTTATTTTTTTGTTTATTTTAATATATTTTGAAATATACACATCACTCAGTAAAAATATAATAAGAAATACTTTTGTCTTATTAAAATTTCACAAATTTATGACGAATTTTAAGTAAAGAACTACATAGAGAAATTATCCAAAAAGCGTTCTAAAATTTAAAGTTTAGAAAATAGGAAATCTATTCTTTGCCAGAAATCTGGGCAAAATCAAATCTTAAAAATATTAAATTTTTACTTATTAACGCGCAAAAAATCATTAAAAAACATTACATGCATTAAATAAATAACAAATGTTTAAACGAAGTCTAAATGAATTAACAAAGAAATTACGTGTATGTTAAATAGTCAATATCCCGAGCTCTCGATATATCAAAAATTATAATA
The DNA here is from genome assembly GCA_037157785.1 of Cephalotes varians. Taxonomy (NCBI): domain Eukaryota; kingdom Metazoa; phylum Arthropoda; class Insecta; order Hymenoptera; family Formicidae; genus Cephalotes; species Cephalotes varians. The sequence goes on along the minus strand of JANQDE010000344.1, from coordinate 55,253 downwards.
TCGTGGAAGGGCTAATGAGAGCTATAACACGCTGTTGACGGTGCGCAGTAACTAATAAGTTTTATTCAGTATAATTACAAACGTTTCGGCTTACCTTTAAGCCATCCTCAGTGTGCACGTTCAACTTTCAAATCGGTTCCGTTAACAATGTCAAGTATCCAAACACATCCAAACGGCGGAAC
>JANQDE010000344.1:36234-53826 GCA_037157785.1 Cephalotes varians | reverse complement strand
GTGCGCGCATTGCGCGCGCTGCGCGTCCCGTGCGCACATTGCGCGCGCTGCGCTGCGCGTTCCGCCGTTTGGATGTGTTTGGATACTTGACATTGTTAACGGAACCGATTTGAAAGTTAAACGTGCACACTGAGGATGGCTTAAAGGTAAGCCGAAACGTTTGTAATTATACTGAATAAATCTTATTAGTTACTGCGCACCGTCAACAGCGTGTTATAGCTCTCATTAGCCCTTCCACGATATTATAATTTCTAAATGAATTATGTTTGCCTTCTTCTCCTCTAATGCGAAATCCAAATTTAAAAAAATTTTCATTCTTTTTGCAACATTTCTTATCATATTTAAATCTACCGAATCATTTGGCAACAAAAAGAACATTTTAAACCATGGATTTGTTTGATCTGTTCTTTTCATCCTCTTGCTGCAAAGCAAATTTTGATTCAAAAACCTTCAATTCACTCAGAAATTCTTCTCTAACAAAAAGTCTTTAATTTCTTTCTTTAGGAGGAATTTCTTTAGGAGCGATGTTGTAGAATGACAAACAATTGGTGTAAACTATTTCACTCCTTCTTCATTTAATTGATCAAAAAGATCTTGGCAAACTTGTCAAATCATCACTTCGAGATTGTCAATTACACACAAATAAAGGATTAATTATACCACTTCCAACAAAATTTAATAATGGGGCTTTTACTATATTGTAATGGATGGTTTTCAAAAGCTTTTCCATGGCTGACTGAAGTAAATGAAGTTTTCTGAGCTTGAAAGGACTCATTAAACTTATAAAAGTGTCAAGAATACACTCTAGAAACAAAAAAATATGCTTGTATCTCTAGATTTTGCATCATAAATAGCAAAGCAGTCTCAGACTTTAATTTTTCACTTAACTGTTGTTCTTGCAAAAATTTCAGTAACACAATCAAATTCATTCAGTTTAGCTACGCATGAATGACGAGAAAGCAATCGCGTTTCAGATTGTTTCAAAATTTCTGTTATCATCATTAAATGATTTTTGAAATTGTTGAAAAATACACGCACGCTTTGGACTAGAGCCAAACGATGCCACTTTTTGCAATTCCTCGCGTGCTTCAGGAAATGCAGTTATTTGCTTTTTTACTTATGCAAATGTATGACAAGGGCATAGCATTGTTATTTAATTTTGCAATATTTTTCTAATTTTGTTTTAAAAGATTCAAATTTTCCTATCATAATGAAGGCGTTATCACAGGGAAGAGCGAAAATGTTTTGAAATTGAAATTTTTTCTAGATTAGATGTTTCTAAAAAGTTGTAAACAATTTTTCGACACTACAATCACTCACGTCCAAATAAATTAATTCGAATAATTCCGTTCGAACATCTAAAGTTTGAGGGTCAACGTATCGAACAAGGAACGTCATTTATTTGTTATTAGTTATATCGGATATTTCATCAATAAAAATGGAAAAGTTATTATTTCGTAATGTTTCAACTAATCGTTCCTGTTCGTGAACATAAACTTTATTTATTATTTCCGGTGCTTTTTTCCGATCCATCGTTATACTTTGCAAATAAGATTCCGTGATCTTTTCCGAGATCTTGAAAGAAATTCAAAATCGACTCTGCCGTTCGAAACAAAATGTTTTTTTTTACTATTAATACTGGAAATTTAATTTTCGCGATTTTCTTCCGATCTTCAAAGGACAATAGCAATTTTTCAGACATATTCAAATCAGCGATAAAACCTCCTTTCTGACACTCTGAAATGTTATTTTGTGTCAGAATGCCGCTTAAGCGCATCGAAACACATCAAAGTGTTGAATTGCAGAAGGAACAAAAAAAAAAAAAAAAATTGTAAGAATCATTCGGGATTTTTTCCTATAGTTTAAATTGTTTATTTTCAAGCTATAATTGTGTGTGTGCGTGCGTGCGTGCGTGCGTGCGTGCATGCGTGCGTGCATGCGTGGGGGTTGGGAGGGGGGGCAAAATTCTTGCGAAATTCCTTTCAATTGCCTTTGTTCCTTCGAATAATTATTTACACATTTTTTTCGATAAGCCTTTGATTTAACATGTTTCGATACGTGATGAGCAAGAAAATGTTTTATTGCAAGGAATATAAAAATATAAATTACTATCATTTGGAACTTTTTTTATCCAAGAAGAATTATAATTTTCGTTTTCCACCCAATCATGAGGAAATTTTTGTCTTTTTATGTATTTAGAATCCATGTTAAAGAAAGCAGAAATGAAAGAATGCAGAGGAAATAGTTAAAGAAAGATATAAAGCAAAAAATAGCAAGTAATAAAAAAAAAATTAAGTGCAATTGTAAATACAAGAATGCACATTACTTTCGTATAAATTATTTTTTTACATCTTGAATAGTTTTTGAGGTATACGCTGAAAACTGTTTTACATAAAAAATAATTTCATCTCTTAAAATCGTTTATTATTCACAAGTAATATTTTTAAAATATCTATTTATGTTATCTGTATATATTGTGGCGGACTGCCGTTTCCACATTCGCTGTTGACGAACTTGCTATACGACACACATAAACAATAATAGTACAAGATAGCCATAGCACACATGATACAGCGTTAGTCTACAAACCGAAGAATCCAGGTTCGATTCCACCTCATCGCGCCACAATATTTTTCTCTAACAACAACATAGCAAGTCAACGTCCTTCCCGGAAGAAAACACACTCCAATCGGGAACTGTTCACCAAGGGCTCTGACAGCCACAGTGAATTTACCCAGGAGACAAAGCTCGGTCTACACAGTGAGGGACAACCCATCTCTACACTGGTAACCAGCTAAACGAATATGGGAAACGCGGGTGACACAGTAGGAGAATCTTGTAGATCCCCAAATATATAAAGTTTCATCAAAATTAGAATTTGATATTTTTCGAGGTTCTCTTGTTTTTCGAAAAAAAAAATAAAATAGCAATCTCTATTTGACTTTAGCAGTTTTTTGTTCACAAAAGTTCATATCAAGGGTTAAATTATTTAAATTCTAACATTTCACGCGCGTGATATTATTTTGAATATTTGTTTTACTGGATTTTTATTTTTTGATTTACTGCAATTTTATTTTATGTTTCGTTTAACACTTACAAAATTACTAAACACTTGTTTTTTCCTCCATTCGTTTGGAAAAGTAAAAAATTATCTAATAGTTATATATATCATAATAACTTATTAGATAATTTTTTACATTTCCTCCTGATGGAAGAAACATTTCCGTTTTCATTTAGCAGTTATGTGGACTTGAATATTAGTTCTTTTATTAAAAAATTTCTATAAAAAAATATGATATATAACTTGTTACGTCCCGAATGAGGGGGCATAATTTTTTTAGAAGATAGAGAAGATAGAGAGATATACAGGGTGTCTGTGAAATGAGGTAGGAGCCGCAATGGGAGAATAGAAAAAATCAAGGATAACAAAAAAGTCTTTTTACAATTTTCGCAATAGTTAACAAGTTATTAATTATTAAAAATTGTTATATAAGTCCGGCTTGTTGTTTAATGCAAGCGCACGACGAGATACAGCTGCCCAGCGATCGAGGTTGCTAGGCGCGCGGGGAGTTGTTTATTACAAGCGACAATGGCTACGCACGAGCGATGCGTAATCCCTGTTCTGAACTGTGACAAGCTCTCGCCTTCTTTTTATCAAAATAAAATTTTCTAACGGCATAGAAAAATGTTTTATGTGTATGATGTGTGTACTTCCGCGTTGCTCGTGCATAATCATTGCCGCTTGTAATAAACAACTCCTCACGCCTAGCAACTTCAATTGCTGGGCGGCCGCATCTTGTCGCGCGCTTGCTTTAGGCAGTAGACCGAGCTATTCGGCGATTTTTAATAATGAATAATCCGTTAACTATTGCGAAAATTGCGAAATGGTATAAAATTTTTTTGTTCTCCTTGACTTTTTCCATGCTTTCAATGCAGTTTCTACCCCATTTTACAGACACCTTGTGCGTGCGTGCGTGCGTGCGCTTTTGTAGGTACTTTAGTAAGTAAAGAAAAGGGGTACGTCGAATTTACAACTTAGTATTAGGGTTGTTGGGATATATAACTTAGGATATATAGTATTTTAAATTGCGCGCACTGAGCGCCATATATTGATATTCCTGCGCTCTACTATGTATCGATTATCGATTATCGATCGGACCGTACTTCCGTTGTTGTWTGTCTGGTTACGGTCTTCGGGCAGTTGAGTTGTACCCTTCTTCTTCCGTTATACAAAGTAAAGTACGCAGTAGAGAAAACTAAGCTGTGTGTATAATTCATTAAAGTATCAAGCCCAACAGGTTATGGGCCCAGTCTGGTTGTGCCACGGATAAAAGGTGCGTGACAACGAGCTATTGGGAAGATAAATAGTGAAATTTCCCGTATAAATAGACGATCACAGTACGGTCGTTGTATTGCGAGCTGCGTTCGTCTGATAYGTGCACTAAGATGGCGGCTACAAACATGGTCCAGATTGAGAAATTAGAAGGCAGAGAAAATTTTGCCACTTGGAAGTTTGCTATGCAAGCATTGCTAGAAAGCGAAGATCTCTGGGGATGTATAGAAGAAAATGCTGAATACATTGCCGACTCGAAGAAAATGAGTAAGGCTAGAGCAAAGATTATTCTATCCTTGGACAAACGTAACTATAGTGCAAGATACCACTACCCCAAAGGCTGCATGGGTCAAATTAGCGGAAACATTCGAAGATAGAGGACTGACACGGAAAGTAGGTCTACTAAAGTCTTTAACCTCAGCCAAATTAGATGAATGTAAGAGCGTTGAGATATATATTGATAAAATTACCAACGCCGCTTCATCAACTTAAGGAAATCGGAATCGCCATAGACGAAGAGATGATTGGAGCTCTTCTTTTGTCTGGATTGCCAGATGAATACAGGCCCATGATTATGGGATTAGAAAATTCTGGAATAACAATAACTGGAGATTCTATAAAAGTGAAGTTGCTGCAGGAGGTTAGATCAGTTAATGAGGTTAAGTCAACCGAAGAAACTGCACTTTATTCCAAAAGTAAAGGTGGAAATCGAGAAAAGCAACGAAAGTGTTACAACTGTGGCAAGCCAGGACATTTTGCTGCAAAGTGCAAAGCAAAAATCAAACACAATCAGAATGAGGAACGAAACACCCAACAGAAAACGTTCCTCACAGTAGCAATTGGTGAACAAAAAGWTACAGCATGGTATCTAGATTCTTGCGCATCTTCGCATATGACACGAAGAAATGACTGGATGAAAAATGTGCAAGTTTGTAATGCATCAGTCCAAGCAGCTAATAATCAGAAGCTAAATGTACCTTGCAAAGGGACAGTGAATATTTCTGTATCAAATGGTAAAAATACAGAGATTATTGTTGTAGAAGACGTACTGTATGTTCCAGAACTTGCGGCAAATCTTTTGTCAGTAAGTAAGATAACTGAAAAGGGCTACAAAGTATCATTCAAGATGGAYGAGTGCATCATAAKGGACAGAAGAAATATCGTGGTGGCCAAAGRACAGCGACGAGATGGTGTATATCAGCTTGTAAATTCCGAAGAAAAAGCAATGGTGGCTACAACAGAGGATCATAACCTATGGCATCGTAGACTAGGACATTTGAACYGTAAAGGCATGAAAATTCTCAAGGCAAATAAATCGAGCGGTTTAGATAACAGTAAGCGAGCGAACATGCGAAACATGCGTATCAGGTAAACATTGTAAGCAACCGTTTGAATATAGTCATAAGCGCGCGAAAAATGTATTAGACTTAGTACATTCGGATCTGTGTGGTCCAATGTCTGTAAGTTCGGTAGGTGGAGCAAAATATTTCCTTACATTCATAGACGATTATTCGCGAAAAATATACATATATTTTCTTAATAATAAGAGCGAAGTATTAGAAAAGTTTAAAAATTTTAAAGTATTTGTAGAAAAACAATCGGGTCGAAAAATTAAAATATTGAGAACGGATAATGGTAGAGAATACATTAATCATGAATTTAAAAAGTTCATTATGTCTGAGGGCATTAGGCATCAAACCACCGTACCTTACAACCCACAGCAAAATGGAATAGCGGAGAGGGCGAACAGAACTGTAGTTGAGCGTGCCCGAACGATGTTACTCGATGCTGGAATGGATAAAAAATATTGGGCAGAAGCCACATCCACCGCAGTATATTTGATAAACAGGTCTCCATCAAAACCATTAAATGGCAAGTCTCCTGAAGAAACATGGAGTGGTAAACAACCTAAATTACAACATTTAAGAATATTTGGATGCGTTGCCATGACACACATTCCTAAAGAGAAAAGGGATAAGTGGGATGCTAAATCCAAAAAGTTGCTCTTCGTGGGATACGATGAAAACGTAAAGGGATACAGACTGATGGATCCAAATACGCATAAAATTATTAATAGTCGTGACGTCGTATTTTTGGAAAATCAATTTTTGAAAAACATATATCAAGAACCTAATAAAAAACAAATTACGGTAATATCAGATGAAATGGAAGAAGATGAATCACCACAAACTAGGTCCCCTGAAGTTACGTCTGATGAAGACGAAGAATTTCACGAATCAACAAAAAGAACAGAAGAAGTGTCAACAACAGAGAGAGATAATGAATCTGGTCTAAGACGTTCAAATAGAAAATGGAAACCAATAATTAGAGAAGGTTATGTTTCCTATTTAACAGTAGAGGAAACTGACAYTGACCCTTCTACATTGGATGAAGCACTAAATAGTCAACAAAGAGACCAATGGATACATGCCATGGATCAAGAGCTTRAATCGTTAGTTAAGAACGACACATGGGAAGTTACAAGAAAACCCGATAATGCAAAAGTTCTTCGAACAAAATGGGTTTTTAAACAGAAACGAGCTGAAAGTGGCGAGACTAAATACAAAGCTCGATTAGTCATACAAGGATGTGCTCAAACCAAAGGCGTAGACTACGAAGAAACGTTTGCTCCCGTGGCCAAATATAGCTCTATCAGGTATCTATTAGCATTAGCRGTACAAAAAGGATTAAAAATAATGCATCTAGATGTTGAAACTGCATATTTGAACGGAGAACTAGCAGAAGAGATTTACATTACTCCTCYCGAAAGATTAGCAACAAGTATAAAGGATAATGAGATTTTTAAACTAAAAAAGGCTGTTTATGGACTAAAGCAGAGTGGAAGAAATTGGAACATAAAACTTGATACTACTCTGAAGAACTTAGGAATGGAAAGATTAAGTGCAGACCCATGTATATATATACAACGTTCACAAGGTAAATTTCTAATAATAGCAATATATGTGGACGACATGTTAGTCCTTTGTGAAGACGAGTTAACAGGAACTGAAATMAARAAAAARTTAATGAAGAAATTTAAGATACGAGATTTAGGAGAAGTTCAAGAATTCCTGGGAATGCAAATCAAAAGAACAAGTAAAGACAAAATTACAATTCATCAAAAAACGTACATAGAACGCATGCTTGAAAGATTTAAAATGACTGACTGTAGTCCAGCGAAGACACCAATGGAATTAAACGCAAAAGTGGAATTAGCGCGCAAGAAGGAATCCTTAAATGAGCCAAAGATGGAAAATATACCATACTTAGAAGCGGTAGGTAGCTTATTATACGTTAGCCAGATTTCACGACCAGATATTGCGTATGCAGTTAACGTAGTTAGTTCATACAGTAAAGAACCAAAATGGCATCATTGGCAAGCAATAAAACGTATAATGAGATACCTAAAGGGCACTATAGATTTAAAATTAACATTCACTAAAAATTCTAATCCAGATGTAATAGGCTATAGTGACGCWGACTGGGCAAACGATCCCACTGATAGGAAATCCATTTCCGGTTGTATTTTTATATCATCAGGTGCGGCAATTTCTTGGTTTAGCAAGAAACAAAGAACAGTAGCTTTGTCTTCAGTAGAGGCGGAATATATAGCTTTATCCTTTGCGTGCCAAGAAGCGATTTGGCTTCGAGAATTAAGAAACGAAATAAATAAAACATGCGATGATAAGGCAATAATTATGAAATGCGATAATAATGGAGCAATAAGCTCAGCAAAGAATCMGATGATAAGTCAGAGAACTAAACACATAGATGTTAGGCATCATTTTATAAGAGATAAAGTTGAAAAGAAAATTATAAATGTAGACTACCTGCCTTCGGAACATATGATAGCGGATATGTTCACAAAACCTCTAGGTAGTACACAATATTGTTATCTAAGAAATATGATAGGACTTGAGTAAGTGTGTATTTTAAGTAAGTATTCAAGTAATTTTTTTTGTTATGCTATGTACGTTACTACTGATAATTTTTTTTTGTGTTAGACTCGTGACATTGAAGTTATTGTAAAAAAAAAACAAATATTATAAAGATATTTTTTTTAAGGGGGTCGTGTTAGGATATATAACTTAGGATATATAGTATTTTAAATTGCGCGCACTGAGCGCCATATATTGATATTCCTGCGCTCTACTATGTATCGATTATCGATTATCGATCGGACCGTACTTCCGTTGTTGTTTGTCTGGTTACGGTCTTCGGGCAGTTGAGTTGTACCCTTCTTCTTCCGTTATACAAAGTAAAGTACGCAGTAGAGAAAACTAAGCTGTGTGTATAATTCATTAAAGTATCAAGCCCAACAAGGGTCCAGACACACTGAGAGGAATAGGGAACAGGGAATTAAATATTAAGAATTACATATAAGTCAGAGGCAGACAATGCGATTTTTCGTCTTACTTTGACTTTTTCCTAATTCCTAATCTCCACTCCGCGGGAGAATGCAGGGCGGAGGGTTCCTACGGTGCAGGAGATGACGTCACAAGGGAGATGACATCACGGGGGAGCGAGAAATTAGGACCCTTTCTCCTCCCATTTAATAAATATTGTAATTAATTAATTAATGTATAATTAATGTATAATGTATAATTAATGTATTTTTATATTTTATACATATATGTATAATTTCGTAAATAATATAATTAATTATATATTTTTTAAAAATAATTATATTTTTTAAATAATTTCTTTTTCTCCCATAGCTTTCTCTCTCTCTCTCTCTCTCGCATTGTGACTCACGTTATAACTCCCATAGTATACATTCTCTTTCGTTGCGTTCTCTCTTCTTCCCATAGCTTCACCTCCTCTCGCTTCCTCCCGTTACGTACGGTTCACGCTATAGCTCCCATAGCACGCATTCTCTCTCTCGTCCGTAGTGTTTTCTCGCTCCCTTTCTTGCTTGCGTTATCTCCTCCTCTCATAGCTCTCTTTCACCCATAGCGTCCTCTTATGCAGTTTCCATCTTTTTCCATAATTTTTTTCAAATTTTTTAAGACTTATAATATTTTTTTTATTTTAATGATTTATTGTTATATTTATTAGAGATACAAAGAAAATAATCTAAAAATATACTATTTGTCGTAACATAATTAAATTAAAACAGAAGGGAAAAAAATACGTGAAATAATTTATTAAATAATTTAAAATAAATTTATACATTTATTTCTTTCATGTAATACAATATTATCCAAAACATACGCTAATAGTTCACAATCTATAACTGAATTTTGATCATAAACTTCGCGTAAAGCTTTTGCTGCATCGCACTTATTGGTGATACAATTTCGTCTTAAAATAGTCACAAAATGTTTAAATTTTTCACTGATCATGTGAATATTCTGACACCACTAGAAATATGCATGCTCTACGCAATGTTCGAGTTCAAATTATATACTATTATTTATTTGTATTTGTATTCAACATACTGATGAAGACTTAGTAAAGTCAAAATGTTTATTTTATATTATATTTTAGTATTAAATCATTATTTTCACATTGAAAAACTATAAGATTCTTTTAAATCAATGTGACCACTGATATTAACATCATTTGCTCGTTTGTTGGCCTTTTAAATTTATACTTTTTATTTTAAATATATCTTGCTTTAATATAGAAATATTAAATATAAAGCATTTTGTCCAAATTAAGTTGTAATAAAATGTTTACACACTTTTTATGCACGCAGTAACAATCAAGCTTGCTGAGTCAACATATCTCATCCCTACATACATTTGATTTCAATTTTATTATAACAAATTATTGTTATTACTTAAAATAATATATCGTGTAATAATAGAATTTTTCTTTTTAACTAATAATACGTCATTTAGTGTTACTCTATATGAAGAACGTTAACACGAAATTTTGAAAACTTTACTTCTTTTCTTTTGAATCAGATTTTTTAAAATTGTGATAATTGTTTGATTTAAATAAAACTTAGGGAAAAGTTCCTATTATAAAAAAAATATTTTGCGGTAATTTTTCCATTGTTTCTTTCGCCATAAATACATAAACAAAACGCCAGCTTACTTCTTATGCCAACGAGCTCCGATTTCACCAATAACAAAATTGTATTCTGAAATGTACACAAAGTAGGACACAAAGTGTTTTTTATGTACAAAAATCGATAAAATTGGGTAGCAGACTATAATTGTATTTTAGATATAAAGAAAAAATTAAATGGAAAAGTTTTTTTATGGCAAAATATTGTCTATTTTAATAAAAATAAAGAAAGAATTTGACCACCAGAATGGTAACCATCATTTTCATTTTAGAGTACAATAAAAGTAAAGAGAATTATAAAACAGTTACGGAATGTAATAATGAGTCATCAATCGCATCCAGTATAAAACCTTGTTTTTTCGATGTTGAAAGCCTTGGTGTTTGCGGACAGCCTCCATATGGATACACAAATCCATTACAACCATGTGTTCTCATTAAATTTAATAAGGTAAATAATAATTTAGTTTTAGCTTTTTTACTAAAAAAGATATTCTCTTGATTAATATTAAGATATAAAAGATTAAAGATAATTGGATATGTATATGAAAAATGCACCCACACTAAATTAGACACTAAATTAGACTTGCCAATTAATAAACGATTCTCATACAGTAGAAAGATTGCAGAAATATTACAGAAATATTGCAGAAATATTTCATTGCATGGTTGAAATGTTGCAAAAACGTGTAAAATGTTGCTGCAATATTGTTGTAATATGACAGCAGTGGTAAAATGTCCGCCTTAGGAAATATTGTTATGCAATATTGTAACAATATTACAATGCAATATGTTTTAATGTTTGTGATAATATTTCAGATAATACTACATTTGGCACAAATAACTTGTAGTTATTTTATATTTTATATGATCCTGAATTCATTTTTACACAGAACTAAAAATTGTACTATCAAAGTACATCTCTAATTTACTTTGATTTTCAAATCCAATTTTGAGGATTTACTCCTTCAAGGAGTTATTACATTAGAATGTTAATAAAAGATCTCATAATACTATGCCTTTCATTCTATCCTATTTTTATTAATTAGAACTTAACTCATCATCCATCCGGTGGTCTCATCTATCATTCTCATCCATCTGGTAGAGATGGTGCGTACTGTTTGCGGATGAAGCATAAGACTTTTTTTATAATATTTTTAAAATATTGCTGCAATATTGCTAAAGTAATATGCAATGTTACAACGTTGATGCTGCAAGCTGTGCGCGCGCGCGTGCACACACAATCACACATATACAAGGGATCAGATTCATGCCACTTCCACGCAGTTGATCCTGGATAACGTTAAATGAATGAAATTTTGACATTTGAGCGGCTGTCATTTTGAATGGGGTTGTTGTAACGACTTGAAATTTTAGGAGTATGTTTGTTATCAAAAAACCTTTCAAATGAGCCTCCAATCAGTCTCAATCGACCCTCAGTCCAATTAAAAATTTTCAACCCCCTTTTATCCCTCCATATCTGGGGATGAGGGATGATCAGTATCCATGTCAAAGGATAGCTTTTCTGATAAATTAAAATACATATTTTACCGTTTTTTGATATTTTCATTTTTACAAAAATTATTTTAGGGTTTCCACATTTTTGATAAACCCTGTATACACCGTGGCCCATTTTAATCGACGCACCTGAATATCTCCGTTGGTAAGCCGAATACAAAAAAATTATTCAGACAAAAGTTGTTCAGGACAATGGGGGCCATCTTTCTGCAATGTTGGTTTTGACCTTGAGATCAATTTCCAAGGTCATTTGAAGGTCAAAGTCATTTTTTTTTAATGGGAACCTCTCTTTTTGACGCCGGATTCAAAAAGAGCGGGAAATTTTACGTCTAGGAGGATAATTTATAATTTTTTGGAGGGCCCTTGACAAGGTCAAATCAAGGTCAAATGTTAAAAATCATCCCAAAAACTGTTTTTTAGAATTTTTAAAGATTTATGGTCGAAAAAACAGTTGAGTAGACTTAGGGGCCAATGACATTGTCGATTTGACCTTTTAAGTCAACTGTAAAAGCCACTTGAAAGTGATATTTTAAATGAAAAATTTCACTTTCGTCCGTAATCTTACTTTTAGCGTTATACAGAAACAACGATGTGGACGTAGTAAGTTCTGTTTCCTTTGGGGTGCTTGTTTAACGCGAGTCCCCTTGCCCCTCACGTTTGAGGTGCTTGTTTAACGTGACTCCCCTTGCCTCTCACGTTTGGGGTGCTTGTTTAACGTGAGTCCCCTTGCCTCTCACTTCTATTACAATTATCATAATTATTATTATAGCAAATGTTCAAAATTACCTCCATTTGCTTGAAAACACAAATGTAAACGTCTTTGAAAGTGCCGTACTGTTTTTAGCAAAATCTCTCTGGGAATTGTTGCGCAAATTCGATTGACACGATCTATCATGTCTTCTCTTGTTGTTGGTCGTTCCGTGAAAACAGCATTTTTTACGAAGCCCCACAAATAAAAATCTGCAGATGTCAAGTCTGGTGAATTAGGAGGCCAGTTAACTGGACCTCCCCTTCCGATCCATTTCTCATTATAATTTTCATTTAAAAAGTCACGTACTATTCGTGCATAGTGTGGTGCTGCACCATCTTGCTGAAGTCACATTCTTCGCCTTGTCATCAAATCAACATTTTCTAACATTTCTGGCAACTGATCTCTTAGCAACTCCAAAGAGCTGTTTCTATCAACATTTCTTTCAAAAAATAGGGACCAATCAAGTAACCATTTATTATGCCACACCAAACCATAAGGCTCCATCGGTTTTGATGGTCTACAGTTCTGTGCCAGTGAGGGTTGCCAGTGGTCTGACCAATAATGGCAATTGTGCCTATTAAGTTGCYCATCACTATAAATCTTTGCCTCATYAGAAAACATTACMTATCTAAAAAATTCTGGATCTTCTTCTATCATTCTTAAAGCCCATAAGCAGAATTCAATTCGCATTTGAATATGATTTGGCCTTAATTCATGAACTAATGACATGTGGTATGGATGATATTTTAATCGTTTCACAATTCTTAGAGTTGTTCTTGGTATGCCAATTTCTCGCTCAATCAGACGGCTACTAACTAAAAATGAGGATCAATATGAACAGTTGCTAAGACAGTCACAGCACGAGCATCATTTTCATCGTAATTGTGATGTCTGCGTTGGCGAACAAGGCATTCATTATGAGCTCTTTGAGTCAGTCTTTGTATGGTCCTATCATTAGGGGGTCTCCTGTTTGGAAATTGTTCAGCGTATCGCCTTGCCGCTAAACGATAATTATTATTACATTGTCCTAAAATCATTATTATGTCAATAATTTCATTAGGAGGATGGTCAACCATTATACAAATTTAACTTTAAAATAAGACTGTTAAGTCTAAATTTCAATTTTAAGTTTAATGAAATAAACAAAAATTGTTGATAAAAAATTCAAGAAGTAGTAAACTATTACTTTATTTTAACTTAAAGAAAAATTCGCTCTTTCAAAATCTTATTACAAAAAACAAGACGTAAAATAATCCGGCTAATCTAAAAACCGAACTAAATGTCTCCAACCCAAATSTACARTATRTRYWYTTYTGAAAATAACAATAGYAAATGTCCAATACTAATAGAAACTTATAAATTTTTAGCTCTTTTTAGTTTTACGTAAGAAATGCATACAGGATTCTAGTCAAATTTTATTAAAGTCTGAAAGTACTCCTAGACGTATGAAAATTTGTAAATTTGTTGTATTTCTTCATATCAATAAAAATTTATGTAAACAAACTTTTAGAAAAAAGTTTTAATTACATTTTTACGTTGACGAAGTAGTAAATTTAAAAAATTTTTCTCATCAGATCATTTTTAATACGTTAAGCTGATATTTCGTACAATTTTTTTAATTTTATTTCGACGAGACTTACGAAAAATAAAACACCGTATATTATTTTTATAGAAAAAACACTGTTGAAAAAAAAAACAGTTTTCCTAAATTTTCTGTAAAAATTTATCTCTGAATTCGTATTCAGCGATCCTGGAAACCCCTAAGAACAGTACGGCACTTTCAAAAACTTTTACACTTGTGTCTTTAAGCAAATGGAGGTAATTTTAAACATTTGCTATAATAATTATGGTAATTGTAATAGAAGTGAGAGGCAAGGGGACTCACGTTAAACAAGCACCCCAAACATGAGGGGCAAGGGGACTCACGTTAAACGAGCAACCCAAACGTGAGAGGCAAGAGGACTCACGTTAAACAAGCACCCCAAACGTGAGGGGCAAGGGGAATTACGTTAAACAAGCACCTCAAATGTGAGAGGCAAGGGGACTCACGTTAAACAAGCACCCCAAAGGAAACAGAACTTACTACGTCCACGTCGTTGTTTCTGAGTAACGCTAAAAGTAAGATTATGGACGAAAGTGAAATTTTTCATTTAAAATATCACTTTCAAATGGCTTTTACAGTTGACTTAAAAGGTAAAATTGTCAATGTCATTGGCCCCTAAGCCTACTCAACTGTTTTTCGACCATAAATCTTTAAAAATTCTAAAAAACAGCTTTTGGAATGATTTTTAACATTTGACCTTGATTTGACCTTGTCAAGGGCCCTCCAAAAAATTATAAACAATCCTCCTAGACGTAAAATTTCGCCGTTGCTCGGCGCCCGGCACGCCTCCCCTCTTGCCTCTCCAACGCGCCGCCTGCAGCCAATGTTTTATAAACTGGGCCGGGTTATACCTCGAGCGGCTGGAGCGCTTCTCTCGGCGTCTCTCATTAGTACAATTTCAAAAATTAATATCTTGATTATTATTGCGAATATCGCTAAACGGTATGGGACTTTTATATTCATCTCGATCCCATCTACCTTCCTATGCGGTGTCGAAATTTTCGCGGCACACCCTGTATATATATGCTATTATTTAAATTGCGCATTCTTCCTTATATATATATATCTCGGATTCTGCAACAGTTTCAATTCACGAATCTCTCTCTCTTTCGTTTTCTTGTTTTTTCTTTTAATTATTTAACTATCCTCCCTATCTTTTTTCTAAGTTCACTAGCTCTGCTGTTAAATTCATTTTTGTACCCTCATTTTCCCCGAGTTCATATAATATTCGATGAACTTGCTCTAATTCGCCAAGCAGAGGGTCACCAACTCGGTGAACCTCGAACCTTCCTTTGAGTTCGCTAGCTTTACTGCTGAACTCGCTCTCGAACTATCCTCATTTCCCCCGAGTTCATCAATAATATTCAATGAACTTCCTTTAATCCTAATCCGCAAAGCAGAGGGTCACCAATTCGACGAATCTCATTCCTTTCCTTCGAGGTTACTAGCTTTGCTGTTGAACTCAATCCTATGGGTGCGTTCACGAAGACGCTATTTGCGCTATTGTTATCCTTCTATCTTTGTTTTACATTTAATGAACTATAAAAATAGAATGATAGCAATAGCGCAAATAGCGTCTTCGTGAACGCACTCTATATCTTTATTCCCCCCAAAGTTCATGGATCATATCCAATGAACTTGATCTTATTCCCAACTCTTAGAAGTTAAGCAATATGGCAGACCTCTTACCCCTTTTTTATTTACCCAGCCTACTTCCCTCCTTTGTTAATACCCAGAAGAATCATAATTAATCCACCCTCTTCCTTTCTTTCCATTCCTTGTTAGTGTAGATATTCCAATTTGCGCATGTGTAGTAACCGACCGACTGTTGCCGAATCCGACTCTCAGCCGACAAGCGGTGAAACGTCTCCGGTGTCGGAGAAACAGGCTCGCACGTCGCCTTCTGGACGAGGCCTTCGCAGAATATCTTCGTGACTTAACGCCTCGAGACGATAATCAGTCGAATTTTAGTATAAGCGTGCCATCTTCTCCTTCCTTTTCTCTTCCTCAATTACCTTCTCCTTCCCCAAATCAAGTTCCTTCATCTCCATGTTCCTCCCCCCCCTCTGGTAGAACCCGATTCCCCTCACTTCGCGCTAATATCTAGGATATTCCCAAATTCTTCTTCTCCATCTATTCGTTCCTTTTCTCCTCTTACTCTCCAGTCCACTCTCCCAAAGAATCATCTTCCCCAAGTTCCCGCGAATTCCACGACGTCGAGCGTGGAATTCATCGACGAAGTTCCTATCCCTCCTCCTCGACCCAGATATTATTATTATGATCCTCACCAATCTTTATGCCCGTATCACACTAGCGATTGGCGATTACGTCTGCGTTTGCGTTTGCGACTCTTGACCAATCAGAAAGAAGCGTATAGCTATCCGCTCCTTTCTGATTGGTCAAGAGACCCAAACGCAAACGTAGACGCAATCGCCAATCGCTAGTGTGATACGGGCATTAGATACCCTGATCTTTCAATTTCCCTAGCACATCACTCCCCTTCCTCCTGGCTCTTATTCCAGGCTCTATGACCCAACGATTTTGATTTGTCCGAAATTAGGTCAACTATCTCAGATCAAGACCCAATCACAATTATTCCAGTTTTTCTTCCCATTTCCCCTTTTCCTTATGAAGTTTCCTTTTCTTTTACAATGTTTCTCTCTCTCGACGACTATTATTCGCGAAATAGATTAATAACACCTTACTCCCTCTCCGTACTCCCTCTCCACTGTGTGATACTCATACGAATTATATACAACTCACACACAAACACAATAATCTGTAGAAACAAAAGCACACTCACTCCAATTCGATTATAATCTTAGTTATAATATGAATACTTGCGTTATTGTACTTAATGTTTAATTTGTAGGATTAAATGCTTGCATTATGATTAACTAGTTTTATTCAATTTAAATACCCTCATACCATCCTGTTTCCCTCGAAAAGATCGCACGTCCGTTCCGTGATCCATATGGATTTAGTTCCTTGATCTAAAATTTAAAGGACCGACGAACGCATTGTTCCAGACGGCGTCACTCTCGTAGAAAAGTACTATTAGTGTCACTGCTAGTACTGTAGTGTCACTATTGTATATATAGTAGTGTTACTGGGTGCTTTCCAATTGCTTAACACATCTTGACACAGAAGTACACAGGAATGCACAAAGTGTAGCATTGTGCATGTTTCGATTGGAACAAACCGTGTATATTTGTGTACCGTTTCGGATAGGGTTAGGATCATTTTTCGATACTACGTCCATGCCTTGATATTTTTTKATCTATGATGAAACTGCGTTTCCATTTATCCAGTAAACATATCCACAAACACACACAACAGAATATGCTGGCTTTATTTTATTTATTAAATATA
>JANQDE010000343.1:65203-90308 GCA_037157785.1 Cephalotes varians | reverse complement strand
CAACTTACTGCTTGGTGGCGACTGGACGTCGAGAGCTGCTGGGTGATTTCTTGAGATTCACTTGTACTGAATAATAACTAACTAGCTAAATCGTGARTTGAYTRCGTTRACTGCCGACGRAAATTGAGAGTCGACGAAGAAAGAGAGAGTTGACTAAACTGAGCGAGGACTCAAAATGTCGTGGTTTATATAGGAGTTTTCTAGGATGGATTTCTTGTGGGATGGGTTAAATTGGTTGTTTCCAAGGTTTTGGTTGGTAGGATACCCTTCCTTAGTGATCAAATTTTTAGGTTCTCCCAAATTTAGTTGGAGCTTCTCACATTAGTTCGGCTCCCGCAACGTAAATCCTATCGTACGCTTGTTTATTGATGTTTCGTCATTTTTGTAGTGCAGTATGATTTTTCCACGATCATCTATTGRCAAGTTCGGATCTTCACTTGCCCGCCCCGTTTTCTGAAGAGAGGGCAAGATGAATCTCGTGGGACCTTCCAGAAATATTATTTGAATCATCTATTTTTGTTTGTCGGCGATTTCTCTTTTTTATTAGAGATTGCAGGAAACACGAATGCACATGTTTTAAAAATAGATAGAGCATGTTTCTATTGTCTCTTGGAATTGGAAATTATTGGGTTTATGAATTCGTCCAATAAAAGTTTATGAATTCGTCCTTCCCTGCATATGTTGATACTACTTGCTGTCCCATATTAATGCCTTGATTTCACTTGAAGAGTGTTTTTCGTCTCACGTTTAGGTATTATTTATTGTTATTCTTGAATATTTAGTGTCCCTGGCACGTCTTGGTTCCAGTTTTATTTACATGTAGATCAAACGAGACCGGCAAAATCGTGCTCTTATCTAGTTTTGTTTGTCTAAGTTTCTTCTGGAAGGTTCCGCTTGACATATGTATATGAGATAAACAACATACAGAAAAAAAGGAAAATTCTATCGGGCTTATTGCCTGCTTGCCGAGATACCGTAGATAACCGTTAACGCTCGAGTTTCTTATTCTAATAGCTTTTTTTATTAGCCGTCCTTGAAAGGAGGAAATCGTAGAGTCCTCAGGACGTAATACAAGCAGTAGTGTTTTTGCTCATACGTATTGTATTTTTACTAAAAATTATTCCTTTGTCAAGAACTGAAAATAGTAAAAAAAAGGGGGGGGGGGTTATTGTGCGTATAAAAATTGTCAGAACAATACTGGGGAATCGAAAAATATAAGCTTTTTTCAGTTTCCGAAGGAAGCTGAAAGATTAGTGATATTATTGGTGAATTGATTTGTTACGTCCAAGCTCCAGAGGATTCTTTATTTCATGGGAAATTCGAGGTTTCGGAGGGAGCAAAGAATGAACGTAGCAGCAGCTCTTCTTTTCTTTTTCTCGGGTCACGCTTGTTAGGGTGCGTGCCACGAGCGCACCTGTGTAAGGTCCCAGATTGCGGGTCAACGTCCGACTTAGGGGCGCTATAACACCGTCGGAGACAGTACGATCGTCGGTCCTTCGTTTTAGATTAAGGAACTGAATCTCTATAACTTGGGAGTGGACCTGTGCGATTTTATGGAAGCGAGGAACGAATCGAGGACTAAACTTAACTGATTAAATTCAGACCATTTATAATTTACTGAGTATTTATTTATTCATTAAATTTATTCTAAGAGGGAAATACGAATAATAAAGTTGCAAACAAAAGGATTTTATATTTTACATTACAAAGTAATTTTACATCTGAGAAATAAGAAATAAAAAAAACTAATTTACAAATACAATACAAAAAGAAAAAATAAAATCTTATATAATTTTCTTATATAATAATCTAAGGTTAAATGTGTGTCTGTGTGAGTGTGCATGAGTGTAATTCGCGAGTGTTACATAGGTTCGGTAAATAATATTTTAAGTTAATAATTTAGTGATGTTATGTGTGTATGTGTGTGTTGCGCCTGTGGAGATGGAGGAAAGAGGGGATTATAGTTCGTGGAGGGTAGCTGAGGACGGGGGAAAAAAACTATAAAAGAAGTTCGCAGAGATTGAGTAAGGAAGTAGAATCCCTGGAAGGTACACGAAGATTCCGTGATCGGGATGCACGGTGGAAACCTCCTCAGGTCTTCGAGGTTCACCGCGTCAGGACCTATCGTGTACGCTTGTGGAGAGGGAGGATTATTAGCTTGAGGGAAATGAGTGGCAATGGGAATGAAAGGAAGCTTCTCAAAATCGTGGGACTGGAGGGGAGAAGAGGAGGATTTCGCCTAGAAATTCCACACTAGATGTGGAAGAAGGCGAGGGAGATAGGGGTGAAGCGTCGGAGAGTACGGGTGGTGAGACTGGGCGAGGTGAGTAGCAGGTTGGGGAAAGTGGGGGTATGGGAGAAGAAAATGGAGAAGATACTGGATCATACTTTGGAGGGAAAGGAAACTTTTCCTCCAATATGGGAGAGGAAATATGTGAAAGGGAAGAAGGAGAAGGAAAAACAGGAAGAAGGTTTTCTAATGACTGTCACTTGGTTTAACAATTTGTTAATGACGGATAAAACTTCTTTTCGGATTCGCCTGTTCCGGCGATTCCGGATTCGCTTGAACTGCGCTCGAGAGTTACGGCGGCGTGGAACTCGCGGATTCACTGAAATTCGGACTAATTACGATCGGACGAATTATTCTTTGTAGGGCAAAAATCTTGCAAGTCACTAGAGATAATGTTATGTATAATGATAATAATTAAAAGATAGGGAGAGATTATTGATTGTAGGTAAGGTGATTCTATGGGACCTACCCGTTAGATTAGATTAGGTTGGAGTTAAACAGGTAGCTCCAGAATTTTGGAAAGATATGCTACGAGTTTAATCCTGGCACTTGCCTAATAATTCGGAATAGCGGGAGGGTAGTATAGGAAGAAAAGGAAGAAACAAGTAAATAATAAACAGTAAACTAGTGAATAAATAAAGAAAATAATTTTTGGATTTGCAAAATTAATAGCCCTTACAAAGGACCAACTGAATTCTACCTTAAATTCTATGACTTACTACTTAATTGATTAGTTGAACGCTCAACAGTAAAAGCCTGGTTTGGTTCCTGTCTCAGTGAAGCTCGGTGTAGTTCGGTGTAGCTCTTATTGGCCACTGGTATCTTGAAGGACTTTTGAGTTTTTCTTCACTATGTTCATTTCGCAACACCAAACTTAGCGAGACCGAACTGATTGGCAAAGTGGCAGCAAAGTGCCCGACCGGAGTTGGTGACTTAACTGATTTGGGCAGAGTGACGGCTATAGAGTGCCCGACCGGAGTTGATGACTTACTGATTGCTGCGTTCGCGAAGGACTATATATATTCGGAAGAGTTCCGGTCAATTCTCATCAGTTGGGTATTAAGATTAGAGTTTGAGATTGATTATTATTCTAAGACCTTCGTCATCGACCATATGTAGGTTTGCTTAGCATTAGATGGGATTCTTATAAGTTGCTTTACCGCGAAACGTAAGGTATTATTTGCAGCTGACCCTTCTGATCCCTGCGATCATCTGCGTTAATTCTAATCTTTAACACATGTGCGATATTCCTTTTCTTAGTAAGAGATCTGCAATATCTTTTAATAATCTCCATAATCTCCTTCTGTCTCGGGCTCGACTTTTAGACAATTTCTGGTATTCGCTAAGAAGGTTTTACTATTTGTTAAGTGGAATCGTAGCCGGCATCGTTGTCATTTTCTGTGGTCTTAAAAGACATCTGCAGATATTAGCGGGTGGCCTCCGTTTGGACACGAATCGATTGAACACGAGCCACTCACAGCGCTTGAACAGTGGAAAGTCTCTAGGCACCGGTCGCTGTGGTTGGTGGTGTCCAATTGATCCGTGTCTAAACGAGCCCCTCCCATATTAGCCATTGGGTATGTTCGGTACAGATGTTGGGTATTAATTTATTTGACTATCGCACTTTGGTGATGACGAAACTCTCTTCATGAAAGAAAAGAATCGTAGAGTCTACCAGACGTAACAGATTATTAATTTTCAATATTAAAAAATTTTTTTGCTTATCTTTTTTCATAAATAATAGATGTGCGGCATGGGCACTGCTTGTGGTCGTGAAGAATTGCTGAATAAGAACCAGAGTGAATATTTACATAATAATTATAGAATTTGCCAGATCCACTTTGAAAATAATCAGTTTTTGAATGATTTGAAGAATCGTTTACACACTCATGCTTGTCTAAGAGAACACAAAGATAATGAAAGTGAATCCCATACAAGTAACGAAACACAGTTTGCTATTTCAACTCCTTAGGACACAATATTTCCCAATGAAGGTAATGTTTTACTTTACGTACTTCAAAAGTTCAATTATGTGCTGGATAATTAAGATATTTTATCAATTCACCAAAAAAGCAAGATTTCTTCAGGTGACTCATTATATAAAATAATTATTTTGAATGTTTTTTTGATGAAATTGAATGAACGTAAACTTACTTTTATCAATATTTACATACTTTATCTATAAAAATAAGTCTTTTAAAAATATTGTCATGTACTTTACTGTCTTATTTCATGAATGTTGTATAAATTTCTGTTAAATCAAAACAAAATTAAGGCTTCATTTTAAGTAGCATGGATATTAATGTATTTGATCCATCCGATTTTATCAACAGTTTCTCAAATTTTGATATATCTCAGGAAAGTAGTCTAGATTCTGGTTTACCACCACACGAAAAAATTCAGATAAAAACAAATTGTCACAAATTTCCTAACAGTGATCGTTTGTTATTTTGAATTCTTGAAATCTAGTTGAACGGACTCGAATTGTTCAAAACGCGCGCGTAACACTACTCCAGGAACATGGCGTCTGTCGCCATGTTGCTGGACGCTTTTCAGTTGAGAATGACGCAACTGTATAAACCTTTGACTATATAAATATGGACTGCCAGTAGCTAACTTCACGTCRGAATCCAAGATGTGTCGCGCCCTAGATAACCAACGGCCAACGTAGAAACTAATAGAGAGAGTATTAGTTGGTATTAGTATTTACTGTGTCTATCCGTATTCACTGTGTTCATTTTTGTGTATTCMGCGTGTTATTTATAATACATTTTTATAAAAAAGTAGTAAAATGGTCATATATTGTTTTGTAGAAGGCTGTAAATCGACGAGATACAAGAGAAAACATGATGAAAATTATGTTAATGAAACATTCTATGGGTAAACAATTATAGATTCTAACCTACAATATTTTTGTAACACATCTACTTTTTATTGCATAATTATAATTTTATTGATAATGACTTTTTCATTCATTTGTATATAGATTTYCAACAAACCCAGATCTTCGCGAAAAATGGACTAAAGCACTACTTACTTTAAATAAACAAGAAAGTGCATTGAGGATACTTAAGTCTAGTAAAATATGTAAATTGCATTTCTCTGATGATTGCTTTGAACAATTGGTTTCGGGCACGTTCGCCTAAAACCAAATTCAGTACCATCTCAATTTCCACGCACGCAAAATGAAAGGTAAAAATATAGTTTTATTTTTATAGGATCATGATTAATCAGTTATCATATTTAGCACTTTTGTATTCATAGTATAAATAAATCAATCACACAAAATGACTTACCGGAGGAAATAGTCAAACCATCTATAAATATTAATATGGATGACAATGGTCAAGAARTAAATCTTGTTGAAGAAGTTGACAGCAATAATTCAATGACTCCAAAGATGATACTTGTGGATCGGTAATAACAATTATTTTCATTTCATATTTGCATTATTGTTACACTTACTAATTTTGAATTTACAGCTTAGAAACTGAAAATATGGAGTTAGAGCTTGAACATGATACTCCAGAACATATAGACATATGCAGAACTCCAACTAAAAAGATATTACGATATCCTGGTGATATAAGAGAAAATAGAATGAAGGATATGACGCCACGTACAGTAATAAGATCCATTGAGTTATTAAAGCGAGCCTGTATAAAAAAGGATAATACAATAAAACGATTACGAACTGAACAAAATCGTAGGAAAAAGAAAATAGAATCTTTGCAAATGTTATTAACGGATCTGAAGCAAAAATGTCTTCTTTCGTCGAATTCTTCTGATATTGTGAAGGTTTGGTCTCAGAAATTAAATAAATTAAAATTTTGAATGTTTTATCGGAAGAGTCCCGTTTGATCACGTCGCGATTGATCGCAGCCATTCATAGCAATCGACGCTTGAAATTTTTTTACACTAAATCAATTAGAATATTTAATATTAATTGACAAATTAACGATGTGAACAACCGAGTCCCATCCTCTTGCATCCATTCCTTTAGAAAATATTTTAGATTGTATTATATAGCTTATTTTTTTCTTTTGATTATATTAATAATTAATTATAAATAATATCTAATTGTAAATAAAATGATACATTGCCATGATCTATTTGAAATAAAATGTAATAAATGTTTAGTAAATTAGTGGGATTGATTATATAATATTATATTAATTTAAGATTATTGTAATTTCACATTTTTATAGTAACAATAAATTGTACAAGTTAACCATACTCCTTCTTTATTAACAAAAATTTATTWATAAATGTACAGGCTGTATCAGAAGAGTCCACGATTRTCGCAGAAATAGAAAAAGGAAAAGTTAAAGGTACATATTCGCCGCAGTTACGTGCCTTTGCTTTAACGGTAAATTTTTACAGCCCAAAAGCCTACAATTATATTCGACAAGTTTTCAAAAATAAATTACCGGCGCCATCGACAATACGTTCATGGTACAGCAACATGAATGGGTCACCTGGATTTACTCAAGMAGCAGTAGATATTTTAAAGAGAAAATGTGAAGCTGCAGGTGATAAAAAACTCTATGCATGTTTAACAATGGACGAAATGGCCATAAGAAAACAAATTCATTATAATCAGGCTGAAAAAAGATTTGTTGGATATGTTGATTATGGATTAATAATTGAAGATCCGGAAAATTTACCAGTTGCGAAAGAAGCATTGATATATTTGTTAACCGGAATCAATAAAAGGTGGAAAATACCGTTGCGTATTTTTTGGTGGCCGGATTAACAGCATATGAACGTGCTGAAATTACTAAAAAAGTAATAGATTTTGTCGCCACGTCAGGTGTACACATTATTGCCTTAACTTTTGATGAATTGCCTGCAAACATTTCGATGTGTAATGCATTAAATGCCGATATATTTAATGACCAGACATTTTTTACACACCCATTAGGCGCTTATAATATTTTTATTTTTTTCGATGCTGCACATATGTTAAAGCTTTTAAGAAATGCTTTTGCATCGAAAAGAATATTATATGATGATCAGGATCAAGTTATCGATTTTAAATATATCGAAAATTTAGTAAAATTACAAGAAGCTGGATGTTTTCATTTACGTAATAAATTAAACCAAAAACACATAAAATGGTATAAAAATAAAATGAACGTCAAATT
The DNA here is from genome assembly GCA_037157785.1 of Cephalotes varians. Classification (NCBI taxonomy): domain Eukaryota; kingdom Metazoa; phylum Arthropoda; class Insecta; order Hymenoptera; family Formicidae; genus Cephalotes; species Cephalotes varians. Next base: position 82,871 of record JANQDE010000343.1, on the reverse strand, counting down.
AGCAGCGCAAACGTTAAGCGAAAGCTGTGCTGCAGCTTTAGARCAACTTCAAGATGACGGACATCCTGACTTTGTTGGTTGTGGAGCAACAGCTAAATTTTGTAGAATGGCAAACAACGCCTTTGACTGTTTAAATTCAAGAAGTGTTTTTTCAAATGGTTTTAAAAAGCCACTAATGGAAAGTACAGCATTTTATTTCTTTGAATTCTTTGATCAAGCATTAAGTTATTTTTCCAAAATTCGTTTAAAAATGGATGGACAATTAGTTATTAACTCTAAAGTAAAGACTGSCTTTATCGGATTCATAATAAATATGAAAAATTTAAAAATGATGTACTATTCTTATGTAGAGACAGGATACCTAAAATATATTTTGACGTACAAATTGTCTCAAGACCATATAGAGATTTTTTTTTCGTGTATCCGAGCAATGGGTGGATTTAACAATAACCCAAATTGTATGCATTTAGCAGCAGCCTATAAACGATTATTACATCACAATGAGATTAAATCTTCTGTCGAAGCTAACTGTATACCTATTGACAGCACATCGATTTTAACAGTTTCATCAGCCAAAAATATATCTACTTTAATTATCAGTGATGACCATAGCGAATGCAACGAAGAAATTAGATCCTCAATTAATGTAGATGATTTGCCATTGTCAATAATAAATAAATCATTAAACCACGCTGTTCTATATATTTCGGGGTTTGTAGAAAAAAAAATATTACAAAAATTAAAATGTTTGACATGTTACAATCTTCTAAATGAATGCGAAGAAGCTACTTCATCTTTTATTAAACGTGTGAGTTTTGGATTTTTAAGACACCCGCGAGCACATTTATACGCCGTAACATCAACAACTGAAAAAGTCTTCAATATATACAAATTAGAAAATAAATTAAAATCTAAAAATGTCAATAAACGAATTGTAAATGATGTTTTTAGAAACTTACAATTACATATGATTTTTAAAAATTTTGACGCACATATTTTACAATTAGATATATTAGAAAATCATAAGTATGAATTAATAAAATTAATCATATCAGAATACTTAAAAGTTAAATTAAGTTATATAGGTAAAGTTCTTACTCTAAAAGAGCACAYTGATTTTATAAGACATACCTGTACAAAGACTGTTCTTTTTAAGRGACAATAAAAAAGTATATAAATAAATATTATATTTAGCCATTTTGACGCGTTATCATATTTGTTTTTTTTATCATTACCTTTTATTTACTCAAAGTGTTTAATTTCTACCTTTGATTCAAAGATTTCTACATTAAATATAATCTTAATGCGTTTCAGTAGTTTGAAAACCCCGCTTTTTGRTCATCGGGGCGGGACCTAAATCGCGTAGATGTTGGATACAGTTTTGTACCGACGTGAAGTTAGCTACTGGCAGTCCATATATTATATAGTCAAAGGTATAAACTGTGACATGAACATGCGCTGCAGGCACGTGCACATGCTCTAGGACCATATGCGCATGCGTGAAAGAGTTACGATCAAAGTTTGCGCGAAATATAAAATAGGTATAAACTGCATTTCACTTGAAATCTCGCTTCACGTGAAAAGTTGTAAACCCATGTTGAATCTCACTTTGCGTTATAAAATGTATGCTTGGAGGCAGGCCCTATAGGGGGCCCTAACACCCTATTTTTTAAAGGATATTATTTTATTCTTATTGTTCATTGAATGTTAATCAAGGATAAATGATCTTAGGTGCACCCGGATGAAGTTTTTGAACTCAGTCCTATGTGGATAGGAGATTTTTGTTTATCCAATAACAGATCCAAGCGATAAAAAGCTTTACTAGCTATTGTTAAAAAATATCTTTGTAATTATTCAAGTTTTCGTCAATTTAACCTATTAATTCAATGGACAATGTAAAAAAAATTTTTTTTAAATATTATTAGTACATTTATTAATATAGGCAAATTAAATAATTGCCTACAATTTATTTCATTCATTGATTAATTTCTCTTATAATAGAGTTATTTATTCTAAAAGAATATATATTTTTTACACAGTCTTCGATTACGAAGTAGTTGGTGCGTAAGTTGGCGTTTTTGATTGTTATTTGTTTCTCTTATACGTATGCTTGTATCATTCTCGAAAGAAGAGCGGTTTGACTGATGTTGATGTTAATTCTATTGATAAATTTGATAAAATAGTGACGACAACAAGCAACTTCTTATTGCTCAAAGACATCTTCGATAGTAAAAAATATTTTCTATGATAGGTATATCTGATTTACGCTTCCTCAATGTAGTGGATTGTGGTTATATAAGACCTTTATTTTCTATCTATATAATTTCAGCGGAAGAAAGCAGTGTAGCGTCGTTGACCGATTTATACAAGCAAGAGGAATTTGCATGTACCGAGGAATTGAAAACGTGATCCTAGACGGAAAGAAGAAGAACAAAGAACTAACTTAAATATTATTAACTATTTCAAATTTGTGTAACAAAATGGATCAAAATGGATACATATGATATGATGGATACATGATTATATCTATACCGCGATAATATCAGCAACATATATATTGTTACGAAAGCGTCAATGAATGAAGAAAAAACAATTATGGGTACGCCCCTTAAATGTACGTCGACCACTATTTGATGACTTCCAGCATCTTTTTCAAGAATTGAAAGAAGATGATACAATGTTTTTTAAATACACAAGAATGAATCTTTCTACTTTTAATAAATTATTAGATATATTGCGATATCTCACTTAGAGAAAAGAAATTGGAGAGCAATCAGCGGAGCAACGGCTTATTATTATGCTTCGGTGTTTTAAATGCTTTTAATTCTTATTGAAAATTTCTATTATTTTCGCTAATAATTTTTCTTTCTTTCAGATTTCTTGTGACAGGAGATCAAGTATCCTCTATTGCATTCGCACATCGAATAGGCGAATCAATTGCTTATAAAATTATTAAAGAAATGTGTTGTAACGATGAAAGTTTGAAGTCCCATATATTTAAAGCCATCTAAAGAAAAAGATTGGAAGAGAATAATTGCTGGATTTTGAAATCGTTGGAATTTTCCTAATTGTATTGGAGCGATTGATAGGAAACATTTCGTTACCTTCAAATTCTGGTAGCTTATACTTTAATTATAAAAAAAAACTTTAGCGTCGTATTATTAGTTGCATGCGATGATAAATATAAGTTTACTATAGTAGATTATGGTGCATATGGCAGAGCAAGTGATGGTGGTATATTTGCACAATCAGAATTTGGAAAGTGCTTAAATAGTAATGATCTTAATATATCTATAGAAAATTGCAAGTTATCTTTATCAGATATAGAAATGCCTTATTATTTTGTTGCTAATGAAGCATTTTCTCTATAAAACAAATAATGCGACCTTATCCTGGACAGGGTTTGTTTGACTGAGAAAATATCTGTTTTTAATTATCGGTTATCAAGAGCCAGACGTATTATTGAAAATATATTTGGAATTCTGGTCTCAAGGTGGAGAATATTTTAATGTTTAATTTGTTTAAGTCCAAAACAAAGTAACAAAGTTCAAATAGCGCGCGCGCGGAGACAGTAGTTTTCAAAGCGATGTGTGGTGCAGTCAGTGCACTCCGTGCGTGCACACAGATCGCGTGTGCGTTAATCACTAAGCGGAAGCGTTCTATTTCTTCCGCCTTCTTCTTTCGAAGCGGAAGCGTTCGTCGTTACATTGTAACCGCCTGCAAGGTCAGGAAGTCTTGCGTCGAATCCGTTTTCTCAGCGGACGTACTGTTGTACATCAAGTGAATGAGTCCGTGGCATTCAAATTATTGTGAAAGATTATACTGTAAACCCAGGCGTAATCTAAGCCTTCGAAAGCTGCCCATTCAGTTAACTACCACGCTACAGTATATTGATCTTTGCGGGAAGGAAGACATCTTTTCTCGAATGTTCCGATGCCTTGTCTGTGATGACGAATGAATTTCTAATCAAACTAAAGCTCAGATGGCATAAGTATCAATATTTCTCTTTAAATGACCTTTTCATTAAGAGGTAAGTGATTATTGCTATTCTCTGACGATTCTGAAGAAACGCCTGTGCACAAATTGAAAGGAACTCTTATTTCATATGGCAACGCTAAGGTTGAGAGTAAAATGGCTACCTGAGCGTATCTGGATATACCAGAATTGCATTACCTCCTAATCGTTTGAGATGGTATTTTATATGGTATACATCACTGATTGTTTCCTTTTTTGCATATTGCATAATTGAGGACTGTACTTTAAATGGCTCGTAATATGGAATACTTTTCATAAAATTAATGATGATTGCATTTCTAATTGACTAGACTAATGAGTGCGTTTCATATTGCTTACGTTCAAGATTGTTGTTCATACTGCTTATGTTAATGATTACGTTTCATACTGCTTCTGTTAATGACGTGTGTAATTGCGTATGTTAATTGCATTCATATTGCTTCTGAAATGGATTGCGCTTCAAATTGATTATATCAATAATTGTATCTCAAACTACTCAAACTAATGTTTACTCTTTATATTGTTTATATCAAAGATTGCTTTCATGCTGCGTATATGAAGAAAGTATAACCAATACTATTTCAGATATAACATAACTGATATTTGATTGTTTATTCAACTCTTGAATTTGCCGCTCAATATTACAACATTTTCTTTTTTAAATTATGTGCGGCTGCTACCTCTTAGCTTGTGATACATTTTATAATGCTCTAAACTTCATGCATACATATCAGTTTTAATGCAAACATGATTTCATGTGGTTACCTTATTAAGTGAGGTTTTCTTTTACTTGACAATTAACCTTAACTCAATTATTTTCAGGTGTTACAAAAATTCGTTATGTTACGAATATTTCTTATAATTATTCATATATCGTACGACGTTATATACTTGTCATTCGTGTTTTATTTGATTTTAATTTAATTTAATTCAGAATTTCGTATACTTTCTATTGAATACCAATATACTCAGAAACTGTTAATCCAAATAAAAGAAACGTCTTTATACTTTAATGATTTTAATTCTTGGCTGAATAATCGCTATCGAACACATGTAGATAACATAATCATGGCTGCAATAAATTTGTATAATTTTTTGATGACAGAAAAATATAAAAAGTGAAAATAGTTATTGTCCTGTAAATTATGTTGACAGCGAAGATAGCACAGGAAATGTTATACAAAGTGCTTGGAGATTTGGTCTTGATAATGTTAATAATTTGCGACGTACTAATATACATAGGACGGTTAGAGAAGCTTATATTCAAAGAGACATTTTATCTGAATATTTGTCATCATCACAAGGTGAAGTGGCAAATGGATTATGTTCATAGGGGATATAACAGGGATATACCATGTAAATATATATATATATAATACTATATTAATACTGTGTAAATTGCATCATTATAAACGTAACTTTACTTTAGAATTAATAAACAAAACCTTTAATATCACAAATCATACAGTATTATTATTATCCACTTTTTTATTTTACTTTCTTATAATGTATGATTGCGTATAATATATGTATATGATTCATCTGCATTGTAAACCTAATTTTATTTTATAATAGTATAATAAAACCTTTGTACATTACAAATCGTACAATATTTTCATTATCTGTCCTTTTATCTTACTTTTTTGTGGTTCCAGAATTTTTTTTAATTGACATGTAACTCGCACGCGATCTACTTTAACGAAATGCCGACACAGCGAATCGCGCGCGGCAACAGCGAACGCCGAAAGATTGTTCAGGCAAAAGAGATGGGGAAATCGTGAAAAATTATGTAAAGAAAGCGAAACCTAATTCGAAGATGAAGAAATTGAGAATTAGGTTAATAATTACGAAAATGCAAGCTTTCGAGCCCGAATTTCTTTGTTTGCACCCGAGTCGGGCACGAAACCTCTGAATCGGCATTAAGCAATGTTTAGGCATAGTTTACATCGTGCATTTAATACGCGTATCAGGTACTATATTCGTACCAAATTCATACTAAATACTTAGTACGCACGATGTAAATGTTGCCGGATCAACTTGGTACAAGCGTATCAAGCAGGAGTATTGTACTAAACTGATACGCGTATTAAATGATAGAAATATCGATATAAACGTGTGAAACACATCTTGGAGGGAATCAAGCTTTGAACATAACTAGGGTTATCAACTGTTCGGTTTTGAACCAGACTATTATAATCTGGATTACTTATTATTACTTTCCACATAAAAATTAAATTAAATTTTTGTTCCAAACCGTAGTAGACGTTGTAATAAGGCTCGCCGTCTTGCTCTTATTGTAATCATCATGCATCTTCTACGAGTATATTGTAAATTTTGAAACATATGATATCCTATACACTTTTGTTTATTATTATTATTCATATTTTCTCCTTTTTATTCGAAAAAAATAATACACTAAACATTGAAAGAAATAATACAATAATAATATACTATGCTCTGCTTATAAACAAGAAGAAATTCAAGCAAGTTGTAATTTTAAGTATCACTAGGCAATCGACATGAATTAAATCCGTTTATTATTTTTCTCCTTAGTAATTGAAATTTTTCGAAAATTCAAAATGGCATTTGTTCGTCACTTCAAAAGACAGATAAACATCGAAAAATTTCAATTACAACCGAAGATATCTTCAGAAAACTGTTTTTGGGGGTAACTTTTGAAGGTGGTTTTCACCCCTTAAATAGCTTTTTCCGTAAAAAAAAAATACGTCTGTTATTTTTCGATAAGCTACAACATATTCAAAAATCAGCAAAATCGGAGGCAGTTACCTATGTCCCTTGTATGATCCCCCGTCAATACATATGAACAAAAAAAAAAACGATAAGTTTACTGATACGAGAGACAAAATATCAAAGAAGCCTTCCCCTCTCTTTCTCTCTCTGTCTTTCTCTTTCTCTATCTGTGCAGACGATCTATCATTGAACTATGGCTGCGTTTCGTTTTGACACTCACACGCTGTGAGTGTTTACACTTATAAGCGCTATTTTTAACCGTTCTATTTGGAGTTTAAGACTGCGTTTAGGGAGCAAGCTATCAGTGCTATTACGTTAAATTTCTATCGTTTCTATCATTTTTTTTACGTTTAATGAACGATAAGGATATAATGTGTATGGCTGCGTTCAGCAGACATAGCAGCTCAGTGATTCTTTATATGATCGGTTATTGCTTTTAGATCTTCGCTGAAGCTAAGTGTAGAAACCAATCGTAATAAAGAATTATTGAACGCTCACTGATCTGTTTTGTTTGCTGAACGCAGGCATTAAGTACTTTTACACAACAACGATAATCTGATTTACACAATGTGGACCTATCACGGACACGAACCAAGCCAGCCATTTACCATACCTAAAAGTGGATCTGATCGTGCGTGCGTGTTTGTATGTATGTAACAAAGAATGCAAATCATTCATCGTTGTATTACTTTGGTTGCTTTTCATTTAATGACATAAATCGACACAAATATTCTGTCCTTTGTATCAAATGAGTAACAAAGACAGAACAACATTTGTGTCGATTTGTATCACTAAATAGAAGGTACCCTTTGCTATATAAACGCTCAGCCTATTACATATGTTTATGGCTTTAGTATTTTGAAAACATAGTGATCGGAGTCTCCTTGAACATACTGATAGTGCCAGAAATTTCTAAGTTTTACTTACAACTCGGTAAATTGCAGTAAGTGCTCTGCTCCTTTTTCTTTTTTGATAACCGAGGAGAAATCCTCATGGATACTTTCGCTTTGACTTTTGGGCGGGGGTTATGTGGGACTCACTGCACGCGTGCACCCGCTAATCGGTTGGTATGTGTAACGCCTACCCACTAAAACTTCTGGGACTGCTAATTTAGGCATTGACGGGGGCGGACCGGGATATTCATATCTGTAGTACTATCGGTCCGCCCCTTGCTGTGACCTTTACCAGGTCCCACCATACGCCTCCGTCCGCCCCTTCTTGGGCAGGACGGGGGAGGCGTTTGCTCAACTTTGCTGGCGTGAGGGAGGGAGGCGGACTAAACAATGAACGCCGCCAACTCCTGATCAACGCAGGGACGAGATACGTCATATCCTGCGGATCTAGGGGACCGACGCTGCCTCGCCTCAATCGTCGGATCAGGTGGTGGCAGAGGGGGCTCTCTCCCTCCTTAAACCTAAACGACCCGCCCTCCCGGATTCGAGAGAGCGGGCCAGGCGACGGAGTCCAAAAGATCCAATTTGACTCGCGGGCTTCATCTTCTCTTGCATTTGGAGGGGATTCGCGGACAGGAATCCCACCTCTCCGGGGGATGGGTGGAATCTCTCTGGAAATGGTTGAGATTCGACAATTCTTAAATACACAAGGATAATGTATTGAATGAAAAAAATAAATTTTTCTATTATAAATTTATTAAATTATATACTCATGTGTTTATTATAATTAAACATTATATTTATATTCATTTACAATAAAAACATACTAAGCTTACAAATGAGTTTTTGTTTATAAAAATATACGATGTATGATATAAAATGTGTTTCTTTTTATTTTGAAAATATTTATCTACAATGATATTTTATAATGGCCTCCAGTGTTTATAATGTCGATAGAATCAGGTACAATGTATCGCTTATCATTGTATAATTGCTCCAAATTCAGAACGTAGCCGACAGCAGAATCTGACGTTACAGACATTACGTTAAAGTTCTCAATCCATCGACCCATTGAAAATCCGCGTAAGATAATGGTTGGCACATTGCCCAATCGTACAAGTTGTTTACGTAATACATCAAGTACGACGATGGTTTCGATCATACGATTGCATTTACTTGTTGGCTCGCGCGTATCTGTTGGAACATTGACTTAAACCACCTCGTATATCGCGTTCAATGAACACAATCATATTGATGTCGGTGAGTAGTTCGAACATGTATGTTTTAACATCGCATTGCGTGAAACAGGTAGAGTAATATGTGGGATCAAGTCCGTAGCTCGCGACACAACTATCGCAACTATCGAAAGTTTTCAGAAACATCGGCCAACAACAAGACGTCAGTTTTCAGGTACAGATCGTTGTACTCGCCGAGCGTTCGAATAGAGAATCGCTGCCAGACGTTGATAGCGCGCACGTAATCGTTTTCGGATACGATATCGCCTGTCAATGAACTGTAAAAAGATTCACGCAGTGGTAAACACGTTTCTTCTAACTTTTCGACGCAGTCAATGTATTCGTATGGAAGGATGTCCTTTCGTGTCAGTAGATTGAAATTTTCTGCTGATAAATTACAAAATTCGCGTTACAATATTCGTAATTTAACGAGAAATGATGCTAATTTGTCAAGATTGGTGTTAAGAAATTTGAATGAATCAATAAATTGTAATTTTATGATCATTTTCATCTTCGGTGCCTTTAACATTTTGTGTAAATGAGATATATTTTTTTTTATTGGAAGTAAGTCCACATGTCTTTCAGTCCATAAACTGTAGTTATTTTCTTGATAAAATATGCATCATAACCAGAATAAATTGTGAAATACTATGGGAATGCAATGCGAATCTTTATAATTTAAGTTGCAATTTAACTGAGCGGGACCTTTGTATCGCCTGGTCAAATGACAATGATCGTGTACTCGTGTAGGGAGCGGTTCACTTGGACACCGTGCAAATGCCCACACTCACAGCGATCTGCCTAGAGGCTTTCCACTGTTCAAGCGTTGTGAGTGGCTAGTGGGCAATTAAACCGTGTCTGTTTGAATGTATCGTCTGGCGCAAACGATTTTTTGCACACGTAACAATGTGTAGCGCTGTTAAATTTTTTCCAATCATCTCGCGTGAAATCTGCCATGAGTACATTAGCAGATATAATAGTCTTTACATTATGCGCTAAATTTCTCGGCGAACTATGTTACGCAATCCTTATCCTTTTTTCTTGTAAAAGGACTGAATGTAAAACGTGAAATTTTTAGTTTTCTTTTGGTTTAGTTAGTCGTTTATTTTCACGACTTGCATTGTAAAACTTACAATAACTTCTTGATTGATTACTTCGTTACGCGTACAAGCTTCTTGCAGAGTATTTTGTGCTAGGGTAATTTTTTGTCATTTCTTCAAATTTAATTTTTTATAAAAAAAACAATACGAAAATTATCCTTTTAATTATTTTTCCTCTTATCATTATTACTACTATTTTTCTTATATAAATATAAATTTTACAAAAAAAAGAAATTAATCAACATACCTGGACATATTTTATATAATTATATACATTTATATTATGTTCTTAAATAAAAAATTTTTTATCAAGTAATTTTAAATATATATTTAATATATTAAATATATTAAACTAATGTATTTATTCAATCAATCATTTATTATCAATTATTATTAATTTTAATAGACAAATTTTGTTTGCTACAATTATAAATAAATTTATTTTAAGAAACTCTATATACATAGTGCGACGACGGGGTTGTCTCCGGGATCGCCGAATCCCGTAAGAGCCCGTCCACAATTATAAACAATTAAAGTGATACGCGACGATTTAAGGAACTTATTAATGAAGACTAGATCATACGCGAAACGAAGATTATAGACAGTACGCGAGACGAAGAAGAGACCATACGCGAGACAGAGACGGGACGATACGCGCTGCGGAGACTAGGTGATGCGCGAGACAAAGACGAGACAATACGCGCTACCGTAAGGAATTCGCTAGCAAAACGAGACCACGCGACTGCACGAACGAGACGATACACGACGACAAAGACAGCGCGATACGCGATAAAATGAGCAAGACAATACGCGACAAAGAAACGATTTCGACATGTAACCACAATATTTAAGACAATGGGCGCCAGGCGCGAATAATCGCATCACTCTAATATATTCCGTCAATCGCAAAATTAGTTCGGCCGCTCCACGCTCAGTATGTGGCAGAGGGGCGTGATTCTTTTAATTTTGGTTGGCAAGGTCTGAGAGAGAGAAGATCAAGCAATAAGCACAGCACAGAACTTAGTAGAAAAAAAATAAAAGACAAAAGTATATTTAATAAAGAAAGAAATGAAAATAATACAAAGCATAGAGAAAGAAATAATAGGTGAAGAGAGTCGAATAATTGACTTCCGATAGATAATCGAACTCAGCGCGGTGTTTTCCGCGAATACGAGATTACGCTTTTAATCTTCGCTACAATTCCGTACGCAAGACACCAAATTCGCCGACGATGCAATTAACATAAGATTTCACACGCGATCATTTACGAACTAAAGTATCGAGAGGGACACGACAAGAGGTGCTGTCAAGAAACGGCTGCCTGAGAGCCACGGATTCGCATCACAAACGACACGGTAAGCGCCGCAGCCCGTGAACAGAACGCGCAGTCTCAACCCGATACGATACGCGCCCCAATTACAATATTTAATACGCGGTGATTACAATTTTTAATACGCGGTAATTACAATCTTTAATACGCGGTAATTACAATCTTTAATACACAATGATCTGTAACATCCGACGCACGACAATTCACAAGATCCAACACACGACAATTTACAAGATCCGACACACGACAATTTACAAGATCCGACACACGACAATTTACAAGATCCGACACACGACACGATAAAGAAACGCTACTACGCAAAACGACTGTCGGTTCGCGATTTCTCCGGATGGAGTTAGTTCACCCGCGTTATCTGGGACAGGCCAACTTGTGAATCTTCTAAGGAGCTCCGACTTAGCTCCGCTCGCCCCGAATCACCTGCGAGCCCAAAACGCGATACGGAAGAGGCTTTGGCCCTACCCGGAACTTACCACACTAAGTGGCTGGAATGGTGGCTTACACGATGTTCGCTGATCGGGATCGCCGGACACGCTCGGTGTCGTCCTCTCCAGTCGTTAGCTCGCTGAACAGTGGCTGCCGTTGGCGCTCGCCCAGGCCCCTCGAGTTTTGCGTCGATTTTTGGCGCATCTCCTCAATACTGTGTGCTTGGAGCGCCCTCGATCGATCGTTAGATCCTTGATAGAATCCAGGGATGTGGAAACTCTTGTACGGCCCGTAGATCTTGTTGGGAGACTGAATTCTTTCAGAGGCAGGATCCGCCCGGCTGGCCAGGCCGAAACGGCGTCCTCCTCGAGGTTCTTTGCCGACTTGGAGACCTTCCTTCCGCTCGGCCGCGCGGCGGAGTCCTCCTTCGTCCTTCTTTCCCTTGGAACCGCATAACTTTTATCCAATGTCAGACTGTCGGGGCCTCCTTATCCGTTGCTGATGGGGCGATTTTGACTCGGGGCCTGCGGCGGCACTTCCTTGGGCATGGCACTCTCTCCTTCTCCTCATGCTTCTCTCCATAGCGGTGTTCCGGCTTTCCGCGCGATACAAAATAAAACTGCCAACCATTCTGCCTCCCCGTCGGACTCGCAAAACGACACGATAATCAAAAAAAGAACACGGTAATTAAATAATCAAATAATAGCGGGTGAAGTCACTCTCAAATCTGGGAGGACCACCTCGAGCATTCCCTCCCTCGGTCGGGTCAATGCCCTTGTGACGATGCCGCCAAAGGCGTCACGTCATAATAGTTATCAGTACATACTTATTGAAAGTTTTTCGTGGCAAACAACTTTCATTTTTAGTACACCCCATATGTCTTTTGACAAAACTGCTCGCTGGAACCTTACTAGACGCAGTGGGTGCATTCAGCGGATTCAACAGCGCTTAATGCTTAATGATTATTGCCTGTGATTGGAATAAACTTTTAGATCCACGATGAATCTAGAAGAATATACCAATAGCAGCGAACGCTCACTCAACTGTTGAATCCACTGAATGCACCGAATGGTTACGTCCAGCAGAGAAAGCAGCTTAGTAAGCGCTTTGTGCTGCGCAGTCAACTATTTTTCTTACATTCGACTGTGATTAGTCAATTTCCTACTCTTATAGCCTCATCCATACTGCTACTGCTCATTGTAGACCATGCATAAGATTTAGCACTGTTGTGTAACAAGAGTACGAAGATTTTTGATCCACATGACTTTTGGCCGGATATAGAGTGGTTGCCACTGATCACGCAAAACTTGCATTGCCCGTAGATTGCACATTGATACCGCTTTTTTCATCTTAATTTCTCGCGGTAACTCGATATTGCATCCTGCGTGCAATTTTGGATTGTGTTTATTCATATTTACAATCAAATTTAATATACGCGATAACCCATCGCGTTCCTGAAATTTCTCCAGCGAGGTTAAGGTAGGCTCGACAACCTGCAATTCATATTACCCAGATCAGATGTTCGAAAGAGTTCATAATTTTTTGTTGCGATATTTTTATTTGCATGTTTGTCACCCGCTACAAAATCACCATTAAATACAGTGTTTAACTTTAATATTGACATGTTTTTGCAGTATATTTCGCACACACTCGAGTATAATTTCACTCGCATCTTCGAGGAATTGACGAAGTTCGATGTGCTTGGAGTTTATTATCGCACTAGTCAGTATAAGGGCCAATTTCACCAACGTCGGTTAAGCTAACCGACGGTTAAAGTGTCAACCGTAATTGGTTCATTCTGGTCAAAGACAAATGCGATTGGATAATTCTATTGGAATTAACCGTCGGTTAATCTAACCGACGTTGGTGAAATTGGCCCTAAGACTCAAAAACTATATCTATCTCTGGTGGCCTCCGTTTGGACACGAATCGATTGGACACGAGCCATTCATAGCGCTTGAACAGTGGAAAGCCTCTAGGCACCGGTCGCTGTGGTTGGTTGTGTCCAATTGAGCTGTGTCGAAACGGGACGCTCCCTCTATCTCACGCCATTTGAATCCTACATTGTATCTTGCACCCATGTATGAAACATTCGCGCACCGAATCTTTTACACTTTTGGGTCGCGCAATACGAGTGATTATCGATTGTCTTACACCAATCGATAATCGTAGATGTTTAATTCGATTGCGTTCGTCTATGAATTCGATGAATTCGTCGGAGAGGGGCTCGTTTGGACACGGATCAATTGGACACCACCAATCACAGCGATCGGTGCCTAGGCTTTCCACTGTTCAAGCGCTGTAGATGGCTCGTGTTCAATCGATTCGTGTCCAAACGGAGACCACCCAATTCGTCGCATCGCTGAACTCTTCTTCCACGCGATAAACTCTTCTCGCGTATTTAATCGAACTGCTTACTCCACCAAATCACGTTCCGTTTGCTTCATATTATATAATCTTTTTTCCACAATCACTGTACAATCATCTGTACAAATTTCACATTTTTGAAAAGAGCGTGGGACGTACAGATAGATGCTATCGGTGCATTATCTTTATAACAGAGCACTTAAAATTTTTTAAAAATGTGTTCACTGCTGATAAGATATAGTATCATAGGCATATCTTTTTTATGTATCATTACATATCATTACATTATGTTATTTATAATAGTGTCTATACTGAAACTGATTCAAAATGCATATCTATAAAGATAAAATTCCATACGTCACTGAAAAAATGTGGTGGGGATTTTAAATAAGAGCTTTGATAACGTTACTACATCAGTTGCTCTGGGAAAGACGAATATCTCTACTGTAAAGCTCTTGAAAATGTACAATAGAATGAACTATTACGTTAGTCTGTTCTCAGCGTTCGTTAGTAACGGATGTGTGGTTGATCTGAAGGAAGTCGTTGTAAGACCTTAATCCTATAGCAATCCCTACTGAATATTAAGTCGCAATAAGAAGGTCTGTAAGATCGCTTCAAGTAATCAATACGGGTTGCAATCAGTAACCAAAGGCCTGCAAGTAGAAATTATAGTAGACAAAGAGGGCCATTTACATAAGAAGTGCCACGTTGGCGAGCGGCCATATTGGCCTCTTTGTTCTGGCCGGAAGAAGAACGAAATTTTGGGGAAGACACACTCCCAAATTGAAATATTCGATTTATTGTTAATTCTCATTGGACTTGAAAACATCTGGAGGACGGTAAATCTCCCGGATACAAGCTCAGGGGGATACCAGGTTAGAATTATGTTAATAAATTTCCTTGTATTTATCTCAATAAAATAATGATCGCTGTATTCAGATGTGTAAATTGCTTTTAATAGTATTTTCTTATAACAAGTGAAAGGATTATTTTATGGTTGGTTTATGCAAATCGTTCAACATTTCTCATTTAATATGTAAAAGAGCTGTTTAAATATCGCACAATCTATCATCAATTAAGTTTTTAGGAAAATCAGTTTTTATAAATAGTTGAGATATATTTTCTAATAGTAAGTAATATACAATTTTTCAAAGGATTTTCTGCCTAAGATTCACTATAAGAGTATTTTGACATTCTAGTTGTTCATATTGCATTGATTGTCAGTCTTATCTAGATTAATTTCTGACTGCACTATCTCAGAACTGCGCCGAATAATGTACTCTCTGCTTTTGTGTGCACTTTAGTAAGCATACAATGATAGTTGATATCGTTTGAATTCTGCTAACTAACCTTTAACCTAGAAAAGTAATAATGATAGTTGATTCTTGTATAGTTAAGCTGATATAAACGCATCTACTGTTGCTTGCTACCTTACTACTTGTAAGAATTGCTGTTCTTTGAGCTGCTGGTAGCATCTTTTGCGCCCATTAAACATGCTCATTGCTTTTACGATTTATGTATTGTTTGTTAAACGCACTCTGCTTTTAAGTTTAGTATTGTTTGAAATTTGGATTTTGCACTGATGTTTGCGAGTTTATTGCTACCTATTTGTCCCTTTGAAGAGAGCTTTTATAATACTAATGTTTTTCTTAAGGTTTTTGTAATTTTCCTATATTGTGTTAAGTGGAATGTTTGGTTGACAATTCTCTGCGAGAGGAGATAGAACAAAGCTAAGCTGATTTACTCTTAGGTCTAATATTAATTCTTTCAGATTCAACGTAAACAGTAATATCTATATTATTCAAATTGAAGTATTAGGTTTTTCTGAAAAACCTGTTCTACATTAAGGGTAAGTCCACTAGAGAGGTTGCATAGTCTGGATCCGCAGTTCATAGTTGGTGAAAAACTGCCACGATTAATATTTAGTAATTATATATATATATATATATATATATATATATATATATATATATATATATAATGAGTTAGTGAGTTCTTCAAATGCGAACGATTAACTGTACAATTTCCTAATGGCGTTGTAAAGACTCTCCATATAAGGGTGAAATATTATACACCGTCCAGGTGTTTAGTTTTTGTACCTAGAGCTAAGGAGTTAGAATAGTTTGATCTATCCAACGAACAATTTAGCTCATACTATAACTTTAATTCTGTACATCATAATGTTAGCAATCATTTTGAGGTTGTAGATCTTTTAATTATTTAATAGTTCTAAAATTAAGAAGAAAAAAAAACTGTAACCTGTGTTTCTTTAATCTAAAAATTTCCTTTGAATGGTATTTATTGGGCAGCCCCGACCAATATCTGATTCCAATGTTTACAATTATAAAGCATTTTTTGTGTACGGTTTCTTGATAAACAGGTTCAGGTCACAGAAAGGTAATGACAGAACCAATATTATCAATTGATAATTCATAGTATGATTGAGTCGGGACTGTTCAGTATTTAGTATTATTGTTTTGATAAGACAGTTTTGATTTATGGTACATCCAGTTTAACTCACAGATTTATTACATTGAGTCTAGTTGATAGTTGATAGAATATGAAATGATTAATTAACTGTAATCTCAAAAAAAAAGAGAGAAGATCTGTAACCTATGCTCCTTGATCAAACAACATCCTTATATTTAATATTAGTCGTGAAATTTTATCTATACACTACCTTTAATTCACACAGTTTTAACCATACTTGTATGTATGGGGTCTGAGTGAGAATATTTATTATATTTATTATATAGGGAATTTGATTATCTCTATATTAATAAAAATTTATTGGGCTTTAAGAATTCATAATATAATGATTGCGATTGCCCAGGATTGTTATAAGTTGAGGATGATAATTGACTCTCCTTGATCTAAATGAACCTACAGTTAATCCTGTTGATAAAATATCGCACAGTGTAAATTAAGTTTAATTAATAAAGAGATATACAGGGTGTTTGACAAGGGTGTTGTGGGGACAGTTTTCATGGGCAGCTACAGCGGACTAAAGTAAAGCGGAAAAGTCCTGTAGCATTTTTAAGTTTTTGCAATAGTCAACGAGATATTAATTTTTAAAGATTGCCCAATACGCGCGTCCGTCCAGCCTTCTACTGGCAAGTGTACGCCCGTTGCTAGCTCGACCGTCGAGTCTCGACGCTCAACTCGCGGGGAGTAGGGAGTAGGCGTGGCCAGCGCGCCGAGTGACGGCGAGACCCACGGTATGCGTGGTGCGGGACGGTTGCCAGGCAGTCCCCACCCCGCGCGCCAAACAATTATTCGCACATGTAGAAAAATATCATTTTGGTGAAAAATAATGACGCAATTTTTATTTTTCTACTTTTAAGTAACGATTAACTTTACAAAGAAAATATTCTTTATAATTACGTATAATTTTACAATACTTATCATTTACTTGAAACATGTAATATTTATGTACCATTTTTCTGCATGTACACGTGCACGCACGCACGCACGCACGCACGCACGCACGCACGCACGCACGCACGCACGCACGCACGCACGCACGCACGCACG
>JANQDE010000343.1:28924-53772 GCA_037157785.1 Cephalotes varians | reverse complement strand
AAGATCGCAAAAACAATTTTTTCATAAGACAAGTTTGATGTAAAATTTTCCGCTCTTTCGAAATCCGCAGTCAAAAATAGGGTGTCCCATTTAAAAAAACCATCGTGACCTTGAAATAACCTTCAAAATTGACCTCAAGGTCAAAACCAATGGTACAATTAAACGACCCCCTCTGTCCTGGTCAACTWTTATCTAAACCATTTTTTTRTAGATAYCGTAATTTGGAAGATATTCGGGTCCATAGATTAAAATGACTCACCCTGTATATCAATTATATTATTATATAATATATAAGTATCAATTATAATTATATTTATTATATAATATATAAATAAAAAATGCAAAAACTGAAAAATATATTTTATTATTAACTGGAAATTTTATTTTATAAATGTATTCTTTAATCCATTAGCAGCAAAAGGATATATATATATATATATATATATATATATATATATTATACGCTGCAAAAAGTAGTCTCCCAGAATTGATACAGCACACAGTAAAGGTTTGCAAATTAAGAATGCCAGAATTAAGACTAGAAGTAAAGAATGTCATAATTATTATTGGCATACAAATGATCGTGTGCCAATTGAGATGTATCTTCCCAGACAACATGCATATCTAAAGGACGTTCAAAAGACGATTTTAAGAGAGACGTCTTTAAGACGGTACCAAAAGACATCATAAAGACGATTTTTAGTAAAATCCTAGAGACATCATATTATAAGACGATATTCGGACGTTTATTTTAAGACATCTATGAAATTTACCAAAAAGACGTCTTTTGGACGTCCTTTTTAAGACAAATGTGAGATTTATTATTTTTATAAAATAATAGCTATTTGTAAGATCAAGCCATCGATATATACTGTGTAATAAGAGTGTAATTACTGTCTTATCGACTAAAAATAATGAGATAAGTAATCTCCTGTATTGCCGGTCAATATCGTCAATATATTATAGTGTCAGAGGGCCTATTACACAGTTTTCAGGTGGATTTAACCTTATGGCGTACAAAAACGTTAAGGTACAATTACATGGGAGCGTCGAGCGTCGTGAGCCATTCGCTAAAAACAGGTCACGTAATCAATTAAATTAACGAATAGCGTACCTACGATGATCGTGCTCGATGCTTGATGCTCCTATGTAATGGTACCTTAAATAAACAAATGAACAAAAACGTAATACATCTCGACTGTGATTGGGACCGATTTGCTTGGGAGCGTTCCGTTTGCCCACGTTGCAATTGACCACCAGCCACTCACAGCGCTTGAACAGTGGAAAGCTTCTAGGCATCGGATGCTGTGAGTGGCTGTGGTCAACGTGGGCAAACGGGACGCTCCCAAGCAAATTGGCCAATCACAGTCGAGAGTTGTATTACGTTTTCTGTGATTGGCCAATTAGCTTACTGTTTACTATCGTACTATCTTATATTTTTGTACATATGTGCCATGGGCTTTATTCACTTCTTGCATTTTCATATCACGTGAATACACTGTTGCCAGGTCTACCGTTTTAGCGGTAGATCTACCGTTTTGACTCACAAATCTACCGCCTACCGTTTTAACTGGATTATCTACTGTTTTTCTTACTTACACGTTTTATCAATTATTTGTGTATGAATTAGAAATCGAAAATTTTATTTTTGAAAAATACATTAAAAATTAATGATTATAAGTAAAAATAGCATTTGAAATAGCAAATTATTCCCGCTATTATTTTAGTACCAGACGATCACCGCGAGCAGTATTATTGCATTTCTTACAAAGTATGGATCTTTCATTTCTATTGGAAGGCTATCGTTTTTATGATAAGAATTAAAGGAAGCAAAAGAATGATTGGCTATCTCGCCACGCGTAATGCCCGTATCACACTAGCGATTGGCGATTACGTCTGTGTTTGCGTTTGCGACTCTTGACCAATCAGAAAGAAGCGTATAGCTATCCGCTCCTTTCTGATTGGTCAGCCTATGATCATAGTAGAACAAGAAAAGAAAGTTCAGTTCGACACCTATAACCTAATCAGACATATACATAGCACGTGGTTTTAATTTCTTTCTTGTCAGAGATTATTTTTCTGAAAATGAGTTCTGAAGATGATTCTGACAGCAGGTAATACAAATTATTGCTGCCATTGTCAATGATTTTTAACATAATTATGCACACCTTCCATATTTAAATTTTCTGAATCCGAACAGCCTAAAACAAAAAAAATAAAATATGATCAAAAGTACAAAAAAGAATGGGAAATGGATGAAGTTTTCAAAAAATGGCTACAACCAGATAAAAAAAATAAATATAATGCTTACTGCAAAGTGTGCGATAAAAGTAACAGCGGGTAAAATGCAATTATATAGGCATGTAGAAACAGCAATGCATCAACGTCTAAGCAACCAAACAAAAAAACAAACTAGTCTACTTGACTCAACCAAATCATTAATGAACCAAAATAAATTAAAGGAAAAGGCTGATTTATATTTAGCAGCATACATAGCAGAACATAATTTATCGTTTAGTTCGATAAATCATCTTCCTTTTTTAATCGAAGCAATTTGTCCTGACTACGAAAATGCAAAAAAAATTCAATGCCATCGTACCAAATGTACAGCAATAATAAAAAATGTATTGGGTAAATACCAATGCCAATTACTAACACAACGTTTGAGAAAAACTACTTTTTCATTAATCGCTGATGAGTCAACTGACAAAGGTTGTACGAAGCATCTTGGACTTATTGCTAGATATTTTGATGGTGAAAGGTGATTAGATAATTAGATTTATTATATTTATATCTTTTTGTGACTTAAACTTATATTGAATTTATATTAAACTTATATTGAACTATTTTATTTTCCAGGATAAGAGATTCATTTCTTGCATTAATTTCCATGAAAGATGCAAAGGCAGATGACATTCATGGAAAAATAATTAAGTTTTTTCCAAATTCATAATATTCCATACAAAGAGAATTTAATTGGATTTGCCTCTGATGGAGCCAATGTAATGGCAGGTCAGAATAATTCTGTGATGACTAAGCTAAAGGCAGAAAACAAATTTATTTTTTTGATAAAATGTACCTGCCATAGTTTTAATTTGTGTGCTAGTTATGCGTGCAAAAAATTACCTAGAGGGGTGGAGGATTTAGCAAGGGATGTGCACAATTACATTGCTGGCAGTCCCAAGAGAACTGCTTTTTATAACAAATTTCAAAAATTTACTGAAACTGCAGTCCATAAAATTCTTCACCCCATTCAAACAAGATGGCTTTCACTTGAGTCTGTGATTTTAAGACTATTAGAACAATATAATGCTCTAAAACTGTATTTTCAAGATGCAGTTATAAATGATAGATTGTTAGCGGCAGAAACTATTTTACAAAAGTTAAATGATCCACTAACAAAACTTTTTTTGCAATTTTTAAAATTTATCTTACCTATATTTAATAATTTAAATAGGGAAATGCAATCAACTTCTCCACAAATCTATAAGTTAAGAACTAAAATCATAGAAATATATAAAACTATACTGGAGTGTTTTATAAGAAGAGACATGATTTTAAACTGTGCAATTGACAAAATTGATTATAAAAATCCACATAATTTTCTTAAATTAGAGGACATTTATGTAGGTGCTGAAAACTGTGCTTTTCTGTCATGTCCTGATAACAAAATAACAAAGGAGCAAGAAGTCTTTTTTAGAACACGATGTTTAGATTTCTTAATCGAAAGTGCTAATCAGATCAATATCCGATTTGATTTTGCAAATGACGTTTTATTAAAAYTAGAGATGATCAATCCTGAAAATGTTAAAAAGGGCATTTCAGCTTCGATTATTCCCTTAGCAATACATTTCCCAAATTTGTTAGCAAAGGAGGATTATCAGAAGTTGGATTCAGAATGGCGGTTATTAAGAAACACTGAAATCCAGAATTTCAGCGACAATGGTGAAGAATTTTGGATTTCAGTATTGAAAGAAAAATATAGTGATGGCACGCCAATGTTTGGTACAGTCAGTAAATTTGCTATTCAATTTGTCTCCCTCACTCCTCCGCTAATGTGGAAAGGTTATTTTCCCAAATCAATCTAATAAAAACCGATTCAAGAAATTTGATATCATCTGCTACTCTTTCTGGACTTTTACATACAAAAGAATACTTAAACGGTAAAAATTGTTATACCTTGCCTATACCAAAAGAGTTACTTAAATTACATTCTAATAAAATGTATAAGAAAAATAAAGACTGTGAAATATTGACTGACTCTGAAACTACTGAGACTGATGATTAATATAATATATAAAATATATAAAATTACTAATATATAAAATATATATTATTAATATATAATATTAATATATAAAAAAATATTTCTGTTTCTATTATAGCTATATAACTAGTTTTATAACTGTAATAACTTGTGATACTTGTCTTATATGTAAATTCTCAAATAAACTACCGCTTTATATTTCATATCTACCGCTTTTTTGGCATGCCATCTACCGTCCAATTTTTCAATCACCTGGCAACACTGCGTGAATAGTTGCGTAAAACGATTCGATGGAGGTGAACGTGTTTCTGCCTCTGCTCGGATATCGCATCATCTTAAATTTTTTGAAGAAGCCTATCCTAGTGCATCGAGTTTTAACATTATTCATTTAACATTATTCGAATTATTTTTTTTCCTGACCTATTTATATTCCTGTGCATTGACTTCCTGACCGATTTGTTCTCCGTTAACCGTGTGGGGAAAACACATGTCATAAAAAAAAAGAAATCATGTCACGTGACTGGAGACTGGAATTGCGTGACGCAGTTCGAACGTCAATCCTTTGTGTATCGTGTTGACATATATTTTGATTTTATCGTAATTTTTGTGGACTTTCTGACTTATTTGAGGAATAAAGTCCATAAGAATAAAGTCCATAAAATAAGAAGAATAAAAATGAGGTTAGTCAAGTTTTTCTTATGACTTGCGATGTGGACGATATTTTCTCAATTTATTCAATTTTATAAGTATATATATAATTACAGGTAGGAAACGCAATGGTGGCAAATTGATCCACCAGCAATGTTGACTATATTTAGAAAATTATTCGGATCCGCATCGTACCGGCGGATTATTAAACAAAATAATTTTTCAAATTTTCAACTTTCTGATCTATTTGAAGAATAAAGTCCATAAAATAAGAAGAAGAAGAAAAATGAGGTTAATCAAGTTTTTCTTATGACTAGCGATGTGGACGATATTTTCTCAATTTATTCAATTTTATAAGTATACATATACATAATTACAGGTGGGAAACGCAATGGTGGCAAATTGATCCACCAGCAATGTTGATTATATTTAGAAAATTATTCGGATTCGCGTCGTACCGGCGAATTATTAGACAAAATAATTTTTCAAATTTTCAACTTTCTGATCTATTTGAAGTATAAAGTCCATAAAATAAAAAGAAGAAGAAGAATGAGGTTAGTCGTTTTTTTATGACTTGCGATGTGGACGATATTTTCTCAATTTATTCAATTTTATAAGTATATACATAATTACAGGTAGGAAATGCAATAGTGGCAAATTGATCCACCAGCAATGTTGACTATATTTAGAAAATTATTCGGATCCGCATCGTACCGGCGGATTGTTAGACAAAATAATTTTTCAAATTTTCAACATTACTTTCTACAAAAGGTTTGTATGACTTAACGTTTACTTATATTGCATCAGAATTATTTAATATCTTTATGAATATCTTTTCTCTGAACTTTTATATATCCATGTGCAGACTATACCAGTCGCAATGGCAGGATTATGCTTATATCTGTCCATCAGAAATACTAGTCTTTTAAGGTGATGCTAAATCAAAGACCGAACTCCGACGCGGATTCTGTTTTATCGACTAAACGCACTTATACATATACGATTTACGCGACAAGACATATCATTATATACTAATACATCAATATTTCATGCGCTCGCACACATATCTTTTTAATCTCTTTTCTTTTCTATACTAAAGCTTCTAGCCCATTTCTAAAAGCATAGTATTATTTTTTCATGTAATCCCTAGCCGCCTAGCTATTTTTTGTACACGTATAAAATATAAAACTTTTATATAAAGCAAATATAGTTACGAGTCGACGTCAGAAGTCGATAACAAAACTAATTTTGTAATTTTTTTTCGTTAATTTTGTAATTTTTTTCGTTTTATATTCAAATATAGCTTTGTGGCTGCATTATTGTCTATACTTTAATTGTGGAAAAGGATTTTTAAATCTATAAAGACAATTAGAAGAAAAGAAATTAAAAAGAATGTCGTGTAAAACAGACAACTTTACGATTCCCTTAATGGGTTTTTTCAAGTATTTATTATGAGCTATTGATATTGTCGCCAGTGTTTGGTGAACTCTCGATATGTAAGATTGTGATGACATACATATTTGAATAACATTTTTACAAATATTAGTCAATTATTAATCATAAATCTCTAAAAAATTGTATCTTGGACATATCTTGGATAATATCTATGTAAAAGGTAAGAGACAAAAAACATCTATAATTTTTTAAAAATAAATATATAATAAGATATGATTTAAATAGTTAAAAGTGCGAATACAATACTATCTCTTATAATTTAACTTTGTCGCAGTTCTTGAAGAATATATGCATTTTGCAATGAAATTACACTTTCCTCCAAATAAAATAAAAATTAAATAGCTTTTAAAAAATATTTAAAAAAATATAAAAGAATATAAATTTTAATAAAAATAAACAAATCGATACAAAATGGTAAAAACTCTTTTTATTTTTGCATATTTATAATTTGATTGAAAAAAACTAATTAAAGCTTTTAATTAAAGTTCTATCTATAATTATGAAACACGCGAATGTCATTTTTAATTTGTATTTTGAATTAGATTTTATGTTTATCTATTTGTATATCAGAGCTGACGTAAATCCTTAATGTGTATTTTATATCATTTTGAAATAATTTTGAATTAGAGAAGAATCATTCAATTTCTTTTATTTGTTATAGGTGCATGCCAAAATGTACGTCAAATGCAAGATAAAATAATGAGAAAGTTAAATTTACTAATGAATTTAATTATAAATTCAGAAATCAGATGATCACAACAAAGAAATCCAACTTATTGCCAAATTTTCAACCACAGAAGAATTTCTACAATTTGAGAAAGATTTACAGGTACAGAAATCCGAAAACAATTTGTAAGTCAGTTTTTCTTAATTATTCTATAGACTTAATACTATTTTATCCTGCAGCTATAATTAATTCACTTGAAAAATTAATCGTATGATAAATAAAATAGTATTCTACTACAGAATTCACTGGCCAATATTGCAAATAAATTTATTCTTAAAACATTTGTGTTCATTATACTTAAAAGCAGAAATGGATGTATGTTATGAAGTAGATGTATATTTAAAGTTTAGCCAAAATAAAAAAGAATTTTACTGCAGTACAATGCAGCGATAAAGAATAGGCTTCAGGCTGGTATTATATTTATCATAAGACAAATTTTTCAAATGTCAATAATCAAGTAACAATAGATTTCAAACTATCAGAAATCGTATCAGCGTTATCAATGAACACAGTTTGCATTATTTCTTTGTAATGTTTATCATTATTAGACCTTAAGCATGGATCTAGATATGGTAATACAAACAAAACCTCTTTCTCTCTCTCTCTCTTTCTTTCTTTAGTGTCTGAAAATATATATTATACATTAGACATTTCAGCAAAAAACGTTAACGCATATAACTAACATACGTGATGTATTAGATTGTTTGGAAAGTTCGTTTCAAATTTTCTACGTAAGTTCAGAACGCAATATTTTCGCAATATCTTCATCAAAAATTTAAATTTTAAAAAAGAGTTTTAAAGCTTGAAATCTCTACTTTAAAAAACTTATCACATTTTTTGAGTTTATGTGAGTTTGCCAATTTTTACATACAGAAAATCACGAGCTGAAATAGATGGAAAATAATCTTTTCATTTTGTGAATTTGTAGGTGTGGTGTCCAAAATAAATTTGACAAAATTTTTGACTATCGTGAAAGCTTGAAGTTTTCCCTACAAAATCATATTTTACAAATGTTCCTATGATTTTATGATACCGAGTTATCGTAGATCAAATAAAAGGAAGATTTTTATTTTGAATGCTCATAATTCCGTTAAAAATCGTTGTACCATAATTTGTGAAACAGATTGTTAAAGTTGAAACTTTGCTCTATCAAATGGTATCACGTTAATTTTTTAAATGTAAAATATATAGAAATTACGTAGAAAATTTAAAACGAACTTTCCGAATAACCTAATATATTTCTGAACACTAAGAAAGAGAGAGAGAGAGAGAGATACTAAAAATTTTTTTCTCTAATCTTCTTCAGTCACTGTTTCAATACAGAAACTATAGCAAATGCTAGTTCATATTTATAAAATGTTAAGTCTTGAAATAAAAATCAACTATCGACCTATATTTTACAGACAGAGAATTATAAATATAATAAATTATAAATATTAAATATATAATATAATATATAATGTAATAATAAATATAAATTATAAATATAAATATAATTCAACCCATTAAATAATTTTAATTTTAATCCGTTTTTTATTGGTTCTGATCTAAAATTTACAATGTTATATTATACAGCTATATAGCTTTAGTTTATATATTTAGATCCATAAAAAACTAAAAGCAAGAACCAGTCATTAAAGAATGTTACAACAGTTGCAAAGCTATTTTATGTACTGAACGCAGCTATTTTCAGTTAGTTATAATATCAGCACATTTCAAAATGTACTTTTGTACATGCATTATGGGGTAACATCACTGTAAAATTTTCAAAATATCGATTTTTTTTATTGGCTTAAAAGATGCTTTGAACCTTCTAGAATATGGGGCAAAAAGTCAATCACCTGAAAAAAATTTTTTTCTTTGAAATTTCGAGCTCTTTATCGAGCGCATCGAGCTGCTCGCTTGAAATCACGTTTTGTGTAGTGCTGATTTTTAACAATTTATTTGTGATCTAAGAGTGCTTATAGTTGACAATGAGTCATGAAAAAGTATATGGGCAAGAAAGGAACGAAAGAATCGTATCCAACGCGTCGTCGGAGTAATATATCATCGAGACGACCGATGAACAAGTATGAGGCTGAGAGCGACTCCGATGGAGTTAGTGCTTCTGTTAAGAAGTTAAAAGTTTCAGATGTTAAAAGTTTCAGATGAGGATTTTGATCTTAATCATCATTTCGGCTATCCAATCATTAATTTTTTGGCCGTTTTTTCTGTGATTTCTCAACACTGAAGTGAAGTGTAAAACATGTGATTCTGATATTACTTTCAATGAAAGAAGTCCTCGGGGCTTAGGCTTTAAAATAGTTATCACTTGCCCGAATTGCCCAGAAGTTGTCATTCCAAGTAGTCCATTTATACGAAATGCATATGAAATTAACCTCCGAATCGTGCTAGCAATGCGACTACTAGGAATAGGGCTAAATGGAATAGAAAAGTTTTGTGCTTTCATGGAATTGCCACGACCGATATTTCAATCTTTTTATGATAAATTAGTGGACATGATTTCGATCGCAACAGCATCAGTTCGAGACGCTAGTATGAAGAAAGCAGCTCAAGAAGAGAAAGATAAAAGTGAAGAAAATGAACACGTGGGAGAGATTACTGTTTCTGATGATGGTTCGTGGAGGAAACGCGGATTTTCGTCACTTTTCGGAATCACATCATTGATTGGATGATTTACAGGGAAAATCGTCAACGTGGAAGTAAAATCGAATTATTGTAAGTCTTGCGAACACTGGAAAAGCAAATTAGGAACTACTGAATATGAAGAATGGCACATAGCACACGCCGATGGATGCCAAGCGAACCATGAAGATTTATCTGGTAAGATGGAGGTTGACGCTGTCATCGAGATATTCGAGCGCTTCGAAACTTTGCACGGTCTTAAATACGCTAACTATATCGGTGACTGTGACAGCAAAACCTTCAAAGACATAATGGACCGTGATCCGTACGAAGATTTTGAAGTACAAAAACAAGAGTGCATTGATCATGTACAGAAACAAATGGGAACTCGATTAAGGAATCTCAAAAAGAAGATGAAAGGCCTAGGAGGAAAAAGAAAATTAACTACGAAACTCATTGATAAATTAACAATTTATTATGGTTTGGTTATACGTCGGAATCCGAACTCTGTGGAATCCATGAAAAATGAAATCTGACGACTTTATTTCATAAATTATCAACAGACGAAAATCCGCAGCACGATAAGTACTCAGAGTCTTGGTGTGACTGGAAGAAGGCGCGAGCAGCCGGTTTCTTAGACGATTTCTATCATAAGGCACTGCTTTCTAAGGAAGTTTTCAAAGCTATCAAGCCGATTTACGAAGAACTGAGCCGAGATGAGTTGCTAAACCGTTGCTTAGGAGGCTACACGCAAAACAGCAATGAAAGCTTCAATGCAACCGTTTGGAATTTGGCTTCAAAATCTTATTCAAATGGTAAAAAGGTCTTGAATATTGCAACTGATATAGCTGTTTGTAATTTCAATGCTGGGCTGACTACCGTTTTACAGATTATGAAGGTTTTGGAAATGGAAATTGGTCTACAGTCGTATAATTTTTGCCTTCAATCCGATGCTAAGCGGATTAAGCACGCCGAGCGGTCTTTGACTGATGTTGCGAAAGAGGCACGCTCGAGCATAAAATCATCGAGAAAAAAAATGAAGAAGAAAATTCGAATGTGGAAGGGCAGCTTTATGGTCCTGGGATCGCAGATTAATTTGAAACAGTAAAAAATTTGAAACAGTAGAACTTTTCATTTTATCATGTCTATAACACATTTTAAAACTTTAAACGCATTTTTCTCGAAACGATTTTTCAAAACGGCACGCAGCATAACCTCAACAATTTTCATTCTTTTGATTTCAAAATTTAACTGTATCTTTACAATAACATTTCGAAGAGAAATACGTAGCGGATTTTTGATAAGTTGATTTAAATATTAGTTATTAACAAATTATTGCGGCTTTTGGTCGAAAATTGAACGACTTACTTCAAATTCTCGCCAATCACACAAAAATCAATATTTTTAAAATTCCCCGTATTTCTCTAGCTATACTCATGTAGATTACGTGAAATTTTTTTATTTGTTACAGATTCAAATTTGCAGCTACACTGCGTGCCGCAGAGCGCCTCAAATTCAACATGCTTCGGGAGAATAACTCTGCAATCGCCATTTTACAATATTTATTGATGAAAAATTTTTTTTTGTACTTCAATATATGCTTAACAATATCCTCATTATTATTCTGTAACCTTTCCTTCCATCTAAAAAAAATTGTTAAAAAATCGATTTTTTGAACGTTTTACAGTGGTGTTACCTCTTATATATCATGCAAAACAATGTCTATACCATATAATTTATACATGTCTAATTTTTAATTACAGAAAAGCAAGATTGCAAAAATCAGAAGAAAATCTTGTGTTGGAAAAACAAGAAATATTCTAAAATTTATTTTAATCGACATGCTGTGTCAAAAATTATCATGAACTAGACGAAAAAAATCTATGGCTATGAAGAACACAACATTTGCCAATGTTATCATATATATAGGTAAGTTATTTTTTTAATTTCATGTTTAATTCTTAAACGACACATTTGGATATGATCATTGCCACTCAACTTTGATTGCTTATAATTTTCTTAAAAATAATATTGTAATAAATTTTTTTCAATTGAATAATATTAAAGAACAAAACGGTAATAAATAGACATATGTATCTTAAATTTATTAATAAAAAAGCAAAAGTATAAGTAGTTTTTCAAATTATGAAGAAAGAAAGCCGAGTATGTCATACCGAAAAAGAGTTTAAGGGTTAAACTGCTTTATACGTATGACAAATTAATCGAGTATCAAAATTTTTACAATTCCGAGAATTTTTACGGTAATAAATCGATAATGAATTAGCACGTTCAAAAATCTTACATGACAAACGAAATATCACAAGACTAATGACGTATATAACGTATATACATCATTAGTTTTGTGATATTTCATTTTATACGTGTGTGTGTGTGTGTGTGTGTGTGTGTGGTGTGTGGTGTGTGTGTGTGTGTGTGGTGTGTGTGTGTGGTGTGTGTGCGTGCGTGTGCGTGTGCGTGTGCGTGTGTGTGTGTAGAAAAGAGAATACTGAAAAATGGTCCCTGTTTTTTCTTTAATTTCTCTGTCAATATTTTTTCGTGTTAACTCTCATGCAATCTAGTAAATTTTTGGAAATGTACCATACAATAATACGCGACATTTGTAACAATTTATTATGGCATGCCAGCTAGCACGAAAAATCACATTGGGTGCTTTCTATTTGATGACACAAGTATCGTTCTGTCTTTGTTACTTATTGAACGTCAAGAAAGATAGAACGACATTTGTGTCGACTTGTGTCACTAAATGGAAAGCATCAGTTGTATTGTTTGTTCAAATGCAATGATATAAGTAATGATAAAATGATTCAAATTCTACTAGTAATAATATGATTATTATGATTATTGGATATTTATTATTATTTAAAATATTTGTTTTTGCATTTAAATAACTACTTTATAAATGTAAGTCTTTAATATATACAAATCTATGAGTGGACGAATTCACACTATTAATAAAATTTTATATTATAATAACATTTTCAATATTAAAGCAAGTACTTATATATAATAACAAACATAATTGTTTCAGATTATGTGTCAAATGCTGAACAATTTGTATGATGTTCAGAAGAATGGCTCCAGCAGGAGATTGTGTAAACTATTTAAAAAAAAATAATTACACATGTTTAATTACATTTATATTCATTTTGTACTAGATTACATACATTCATTATTGTATTTCACTCACTTTTACATATATTTATGTTACATTTATTTCTTTATTTTAAATTTAATTTTCAATAGTTCAATATGTAAATTTATCAAATTTAAAAATTTACAATAGCAATACATATATATATATATATATATATTTATATATATATATATAAATACATGTATATAAAATAACAATAAATAAATATAAATATATAAAAAGTGTGTTATTTAAAATAAAGTAATTACGATTGATAACAAAAATAGTCGTATTCAGTAAACCATTTATTTTGCAACTGTTTGAATAAGAGATTGCTGAGATAGGATTACTTCAACAAAGAAAACTTATTTTAACAGTTGTAAAATAAACATTCTACTGAATGCGATCAATTTTTCACTTTCATATGATATTTTAAA
The DNA here is from genome assembly GCA_037157785.1 of Cephalotes varians. Classification (NCBI taxonomy): domain Eukaryota; kingdom Metazoa; phylum Arthropoda; class Insecta; order Hymenoptera; family Formicidae; genus Cephalotes; species Cephalotes varians. The sequence goes on along the minus strand of JANQDE010000343.1, from coordinate 40,459 downwards.
ATATTTCCATTTCATCCATATGATCTCATACATGGACACTTGTACATCTCCTAGATATCCGTTGAATAACTGAGACCATTCAGAATATCTTATAGTTATTGCGATATCTCAAAATGACATCCGTTGGACATACACGGGATAAAGTGTGCTGTGTGGGATGCATTTACTTAATATTTTGATATACTATAATAAAAACATTAGTTTATAAAGTGTAATAAAAATATAAATTAATAATCTAATCAATATATAATCTTGTACAAATGATATAAAAGGAAATTTTTAGATTTATATTTAGCTATACATAACATTTATTATATAAATGGATTTATGTACAATGTTTATTGCAGTTTTTTAGTATTTTTAATATTTATTAGATAAAACTATCTAATAAAAACTATTAAAAAATTTTTATTAGTATTAAATACTTAATATTAAATATTAAATATTAAATAAATCTAAAAATTATCTCTTGTTTTTCACATTAATTTTATATTAATTTCACAAGATTGTATATGTATGCATGCATGTACATGGTACACTAATATATATATATAATATATATTGGAAAAGTAACACTCTTTGAATATCTTGGATATATAAAGATATTTTCATTATATATTATGAACTTGTAAGGTGCAGATAGGAATATACTTACTCAGTATATAGTATACTCAGCATATCGTAGTACGTATGTCGAATGTTTCTGAATCCTTGTCCATTGTGTTATAAATGTAGGTTGTTCAGAATCAGAGGGATAAGGGGTAAGTAAGGTAATAAATCTTATCAATATTAGCAAAAATTATACTTTTTATTTTTGTTGAGGCTTCTGTTCATTCTACTATTTCAGACTGTAACATTAGAAAACACATAATAAAAGCTCTTGTAAAATATATTGAAATAGAAATATAATACTTCAACAAATCAATTGCAATCGATAAATCTATAATTTATACCAAAAATTATCTTTTTGTTTTGGTGAAGAATTAAATCATATTTATTTATTTTTAATTTGACAGTCGCATAGCTATGGACATAGTTTATTTTGTTTTTAATTATGCATAATTTATTTCCAGATTATTGGTTATTTACAGTTAATTAACAAAATAAAGAGAGTTTTTTGTTTATTTTACAAGTCGATTCTATCGATTATAAATTTTATTTTAAAACATATTTCCATTTTATATTGCGCAAGAAATTTCTATTATGTATTTTCTCACTTCTAACATCACAAGACTGAAATAATAGTGGTAAACGAACAGGAGCTCCCCTCCTAAAGAGGGGACTACCTCTTAAAGAAATAATTCAGCTAATAGATAATTATATTTATAAATTATTATTTTATTTCATGACTATTATGGCTATTTAATAAAACCAATTTATTCCAATTTAAAAAAGGGGGAAAGAAAGAAAGTTTGATTAAACTTTCTAATAATATTACACACACACACACACACACACACAAAATATATAAAAATAGTAAATAAATAGTAAATAAAAAGTAAATAGTAAGTAAAAATAGTAAGTAAATAATGAAATATAAAACATGCATATCAGACATCCGATTTCTTTGTCCTAAATCAGATATGAGTCATCAAATATTCAATATAAATATTCTTCTCAATTCGTTTAGAGATTTAAGATCCAATTGAATCTTATTATGTCTAAAAACATAAAATATGATGATTCGTCTACTATCTTTCCTTATCTATTAATATGTCGATTGTTATTCTCAACAGATTGATTTCATTGTCGCAATAAAATAAAAATTTTCTACTTACGACCCTAATCGGCCTAACTAGCAAATATTGATGAATGCGCACAATATCTAATTTTCTCTCAAGTTATCTTGAATGCGAAACTTCATTCGCGCGCGCGCGCGAGTACACGTTTGAAAAAAAAAAAATAAGGTAATAAAAAAATATAATAAGGTAGTACGCTTTGTCCGTTAAGAATTTTTCAAGCGATCTCAATAGTAGAATAATTCGATTTTTTAAATGAGCGATTACTGATTATAAAATCCCAAAGAGGGGTCCAAAAAAGCAATCGCAAATGCTTGTCGCAACGACCAATCAAAAGCATCAATAGTTAATATTGTCACTTCTAATTGGCTATCGCGTTTATGATTGCGACCGCTTTTACGATGCATTGTAGAATGGCCTGTAGTTTCTATTTTTATTTATCTATTTTTAATGCATATTTCGTATGCTTTATCGAATATTTCTAATGGTGCGGCCAGACTATGCGCGATTCGTGATGATTCGCGTCCTTTTCGTCAAAAAAACTGCTAGCGAATTGACACGAATATTAAACGACGAGTGCAAATTCGACGAATATGTCCATTTGCATTGTTTGCAAATCTTATATGAATAGAAATGCGAGTTTTGAACTATCACGAATCGCGCATAGTCTGGCCGCATCATAATGTAAGCTTTCTATTTTGTACCTCTATTGAGCGATAATAATTATCATACATCGCTCATCATGCAATTAGCAATTATTGGAAATAATATTAATTCATCAGTAGTAATGATCATGACCAATGAAAACATTTATTAAAATTTATTAAATAAAAATTTTTTAGTAATTATTAGTATTCTTTTTTTAATATTCTTTTTAATATTAGTATTCTTCATTTAATATTCTTCCAATGATGCTCAAAATATGTTATCTACTTAAATCGCATTCTGAACTTTACATCAAATTTGTCTCGCGAGGTCAAACGGTCAATTCAAAAGATAAACATATACTCGGGTATATTACCCAGACGATGTCCTATCAATATTTTTCTGTTTTTGTCTTACACAGATACCTGATAATAAAGCAGCAGAGTTGCATCAGCGATCAGATAATGCGCGTGGTGATCTACAACTCATGCGCAACCCGGAAGAAGTGACGATTTGGTCAACGACACGCACTTTGATGATGATTAATTATCAAAATGTGAACGCGATAACGATAAGTCATCCCAGTTATCTTCGCAAAGTGTATAAGGTCCAGTCATTGGATCAGCTTCTTGTAGTCTCGTGAAACACAAGCGATCGACACGATCGAGATGCAAGTATATTTGTACGTCACAGTAAAATTTTTGTGTTGTTATTTAATATCGATTTTGACGTACGGAATTTCAAGAAATTAAATTTCTAAATCGAGAAAAAGAAATATCATGTCAGAAATAAAAGTGCTGGATGGTGGTTTTTCCACGCAATTGTCCACCCACGTGGGTGAAAAAATCGACGGTGATCCTCTATGGACCGCACGTTTCCTCATAACGGAACCGAAGGCCGTCTTCGCTACTCATTTGGATTTCTTGCGTGCTGGTGCAGATATCATAGAGACAAACACGTATCAAGCAACAATCAACGGTTTTGTAAAATATCTGGGTATTACCGAGAAAGAAAGTTTCGAGATTATCCGTAAAGCCGTCGATTATGCTAAAAATGCCGTGAACGCTTACAGTAAAGAAATAGAGAATAATGGAAATATAAGGAATCGAAAGCCACTAATCGCTGGATCTTGCGGTCCTTATGGCGCTTCCTTGCACGATGGTTCAGAGTATACTGGTTCATATTGTATTAACGTATCACGAGAATTTTTGATCGATTGGCATAGGCCTCGTATACGTGCATTGCTAGAGAAAGGTGTTGATCTATTGGCGATAGAAACGATACCTTGTGTTCGCGAGGCGGAGGCTGTAATCGATCTACTTAAGGAATTTCCGGATTCGCGGGCATGGTTGTCATTCTCCTGTAGAGACGATGGAAAGAGTTTGGCAGACGGCAGCAACTTTCAAGAAGTTGCCATGAAGTGTTACAAAAATGCACTGCCTGGACAAATATTAGCAATTGGCGTTAATTGTATCGCTCCACAATGCGTTACCACCTTGCTACAAGATATCAATAAAGACAAATCAAACAATTTTATACCGTTGGTGGTATACCCGAACAGCGGAGAAAAATATATAGTATCTGAAGGTTGGAAGAAAGAAGGAGAAACTCTCTCTTTGCATAATTTCATTGATGAATGGCTGGATCTTGGCGTTCGCTATATCGGTGGATGTTGTAGAACTTACGCTACAGATGTTAAACGAATAAGATTTAGAGTGGACCAACGTCAGACATAGACATATATAAATTTAATAGTCATTAAGAGAGAGGATGATTTTACATGGTTTTCACAATGAATTTATATTAAATGCTTGCCCACTTACGCAAAATATATTATATACATAAAACATTAGATAAATAATACATCCAAATTTTATTTCTATGTACACATATATATATATATATATATATATATATATATATATATATGTCTTCAATATGTTATATCATTTTAGTGTTATTTAAAATAATATTGATTTAATAGAAATTTGATGCGACAAGTAATTATAGTTTTGAATCTATTTCATCAGTAATTCTGATGGAATATGGCACATCGTGTATCGTTGTATTACTACGAAAATGACCATGTCGACTAATAACATCTTTAACTAAATTCTGCTTGTATGTTATCCATCTGAAATAAAAGCCAAAGAACAGTGCAAGAATGTCTATATAAATCAAGGTTGCGTTCTACTTGCCACTTGCAATGCTTTTAGAATCATTTTATCTTTGTTGTTTATCAAATATTAAACAAGGATGCTCGTGAGCATTGCAAGCGTTAAAACGCTAATTAGTTAATCAATAATTAGAAAAAATTTGAGAATATTATGGTAATTATGTTTGACATGATTTTATGTAATTTATCTTACTTTCGATTTAAAAGAAATTCATTAAATAGCTGTTTCTTAGTTGGATATTTGGAATCCATGAACAGTCTTACACGTCCCCAGATATTGGCACGGTTGTGCTCGAGCAACCAATATCGCGGGATAAGAAAACAGCGTACTGGCGTAATCGCTACGATTCTTCGATGAAGCATGTTCTCTCCTAATTAATTAAATATTGATTTTATTACAACGCATTAAATAGAAGAAAAGATAATACTTTGACTAATACGTATTTCTTACCTAAACCGAAACACGCACCCCGGGAAAAAGTACATATTTGCATGAATATAGTGCGAACATCACTTGGATAACATAATTGAGATGTAACGGACGGTTCTTGCATTAATATCGCCGCAATATCAGTAATTTCATGCCATCCTTTAACCTTGATTTTATAATATTATATTTTATATTTATTAACACACGTAAATCAATCAAAATTATCTTAAATTATACTGATAAATAAGATTGAATTTATTTGAACGCGTAATCATTCCGCTTCAACAAGTTTTGATTGACAAACTTCAAAAATTTACTCTATTTAACTAGCTATTTATAATAGAGCGTAAACTTTTTCATGTTAACATAATTCAATATAATATAATTCTACTGACAATAGTAAGAAAAAGAATAGCGCTCGTATTGTAAATACTCACAACATCCAAAAGTGTGGTGGTAACGATGCTTGATTGATCAATCTCATCCTGCGTTTTAACAGTCTGCAATAAAAGTAAGATCACTAAGCATACATATTCTCTTTGTTATACTAATTTTTAGTATAATCATATAAAATGAATAACAAAATATCTTTGCAATAATGATTTAAAAAATGGTCGATTATATATGATCATTAATCAAGTAATTGTCATAATAAATACAATCTTTTGTATATTTTCATGCGAGTGCAAACTATGTATTAAAATTACATTAACGCAGTTATATAAAACATTTTTTTTTAATATTAAAAACTAAACACAATGCATATACAAATACATTGGTGTATCGAAAAAAAGTATAAGCATAAAGAAAAAAGTGCATAAAAAAGAGCATAAAGTTTTATTAAAACTAAAGATATATAATATATAAGAGAATAAAGTTTTTTATTTCATACTGGAATAAATTTGTCAAGTTGATTCAATTCGTCAGATTCCACAATTTTTTTTGACACTCTTTGTGGTTGTTTTTGCGGACCAAAAGTTTCGAAATCATATAATTTATATTGCATTCCATAATAAGAAGGATGTTCGCGAACGAGCATATGCTCAATAAGGCGACATTTACCGTTTAAAATAAAATGCACGTAATTTACCATGCCTCTTCCATCACCTAATAAAACCTTTCAAATTATTTGTTAGTATTTTCTGTATATTGTATTGTTAGATTGTGTCTTGATTTTGAGAGATTCTCGAGAATGATAAAGAATCGAAATATTATCATAAAATGATTACTGACAGATTATTTACCTCATTAGGTTTAAAGTCTTTCAATTTGCTCAAAATACAACATTCTCGTACCGTCTCTTCATCCCATAACTTGAAATAATTGAAATGAACCAACGCATCACGAAGAACATCCCATTTCTTCGTTAAACTATCGCGCAAGATGTTATCAAAATTGTCTTGAGTAATTAGGAGTAAATCGACTGACGCTAAATAGTATTCATAAAAAAAGCAGTATAAATTTTAAAAGATATTAGTACATTATTGTTTTTATAATTCTACTAACTTTTAGTGATTACTGTTGATGTTCTCGGTATCATGTGCAATAAAGCAACTTCACCAAACATGTCTCCTGAGTGCATGATCCCCATATCTACAATTTTTTCATCACCTAACAAAAAATATTACGATAAAGCCTTCTTCGTTTATTAAATTGTGTTATTCATTTATCGGTCCATTTCCGCTCATTATTGTTTATTCATTTTGTCTAAAAATGACATTCTCTCATTATTTATTCGTTACGATAAATATCATCACATGCCTCGGTAATCGAATTGGAAAAATTTCGAGGTTTAAATCCTTCTTAAATTTCCCATTTTATTTTTTAATATAAAAGCATCTTCGAGGAAAATCAACTCAGGGAGATAAAAATAGAGGCTTTAAAATGAATCCAGGAAAATATATCGATCGTTGTATCGATTTTTTTTTCAAGTATAACAGTTCAAAAAAGCAACAATTTTTCGACAAAAATTTAGTAATTCTTTATTCCGGCTCGTTATAGAATATAGGGAGATTTAGATATGAATTCCTGACTAGAATGATATTTTTCGCAATAAATTCTTTACAATGTTCTAAGATGCTCATTAGCAATATTAAATTGCTTGGCAATTTAATTTGATATTACGTACTCCAGTTTCACCTTAAAACTGTGTTTCAAGATTAACAAATAATCGGCGTGTAGTTTGCATAAACTAGAAATTATAAGATTCACAAAAAAATATTAGACATAAAGATCCATTTTAACTGATAAAGGCAATAAAGGCCTTTGTTTGCTTAAATTGTATTATTCACTTATGATCTATTTCTACTTATTATAGAAAATCAAGATTGAGAAGAAATGCATTATTTATTATCGTTACCGTTATATTTTTCGATAACAATTAATTTTTCTGTCTAATAGTAACGTTGTTATATTTTTACAGTAACGGTTATGAATTCAGCCATTACTTTCATAGTTATTATAGTTCTTTATTATATTTATATCTATTCAATAAATAGCATTATTTTTGTGATTGGATAAAAATATTCTATTTAAATTAATTCTATTAAAAATTATATTTTGTGCTTTACATAATATTTTAACTTTATATAATACTTTAGGTTGCATTCCGATAGTCATTGTCAGTAATAAAAATCTTTATATACAGCAAAATTAAAGAATTATTAAATTTTTATCGAAAAATTGTTGCTTTTTTGAATTTTTGTTATAACTTGAAAAAAAAATCGATATATTTTCCTGAAATCATTTTAAAAAACTTCTACTTTTCTCCCTGAATTGATTTTTTTCAAAGATGTTTTTATATTAAAAAATAAAATGGGAAATTTAAGGATTTAAAAAATTTTCGAACATTTTGTAAAACCAAATAATTCTATGAAGTTGCAAACATTTATTTCACAATTCAAATTAGTATAAATTTGAAGATTAAAATTTGCCTTTTTTTTTAAACGAAAACTTGACAAATTAATCTACAATTTTTTCTCGTCATTTTATTGCATTTTAAAAGATTTTTCACAAAAATGTTGAATGTATGGCAGAGATTACCCGAGTAGCACAAAAACACTGGTCTTGCAACATGATTTCTTAATATAAAATCAACATAAGTACTTACAGTGCGAAGTGTGAACAAACTTGTAATAAATTCTGAAATATAGTGAGAAAAAAGTTGACCAGTAAAAATGTTTCGTCTAGGAGGAGGTTTGCTGAATAGAATAACTTGTAACATTTCGTCACCATCTTAGGGCTGTGTTTCGATATTCACTGCCAGTACTGAAAATCTACTAGCATAAATATCGGAACGCAGATGTACGATATACACGTGCGATATACATGCAATATACGTAAGTATAATTTAATAGTTAATAAGTGCTAGTGTGCAAGTTTGTAATTAAATTTTATTTGTAATAATATGATTTTATAGGTCTTTACAAAAAGTTAGAATTTGATTAGCATTTTTTTTTTTATATTAATTTTGATAACCTAAATTGTTTGCATGTATATATAATATTAATATTAATGTTATTAGCTATGAGCAGTATCTTTTATACTGTTAATACTCAGAATAAGTATATTTTTTAAATGTTAAAATATTAATATAAATAACCTTTAGCGATATATTTATATTTTTTTATTTATAAAATAATTTACACGCATTTCAATTTTAATATTCTTAATTTCTATTATAATATTATAGAAACAATAAATTCTGAAATAATGGCCTGTTACATCAAAAGATGTAACTCAAGAGGAGGTAAAAAAAGGATTAGAAAAAAAATATTTTTCTTTTCTAATCCTTTTTTTACCTCCTCTTGAGTTACATCTTTTGATGTAACAGGCCATTATTTCAGAATTTATTGTTTCTATAATATTATAATAGAAATTAAGAATATTAAAATTGAAATGCGTGTAAATTATTTTATAAATAAAAAAATATAAATATATCGCTAAAGGTTATTTATATTAATATTTTAACATTTAAAAAATATACTTATTCTGAGTATTAACAGTATAAAAGATACTGCTCATAGCTAATAACATTAATATTAATATTATATATACATGCAAACAATTTAGGTTATCAAAATTAATATAAAAAAAAAAATGCTAATCAAATTCTAACTTTTTGTAAAGACCTATAAAATCATATTATTACAAATAAAATTTAATTACAAACTTGCACACTAGCACTTATTAACTATTAAATTATACTTACGTATATTGCATGTATATCGCACGTGTATATCGTACATCTGCGTTCCGATATTTATGCTAGTAGATTTTCAGTACTGGCAGTGAATATCGAAACACAGCCCTAAGATGGTGACGAAATGTTACAAGTTATTCTATTCAGCAAACCTCTTCCTAGACGAAACATTTTTACTGGTCAACTTTTTTCTCACTACACTATATAGTTAAGTCCCGAGTAGCACAAAAACATTGGTCTTATATTGGGTCTATGTCGATTATCCAATGATCTTATATCGGCCCAACGTTTTGAAATGACAATGAACCGATATTGGCGGCGTCACGCTGGTTTACCGATGGCCAATGGTTGGTGAAATGTTGGATTTTATATTTAGCCAACATTATACCAACAACTGAAAAATGATTCAATCGCATAAAAACATTGAGCCAATATCGGGCATATTTTGACTGTCTAAATTCTGGCCCAATGTTGCCAGTGATAATGAACTAACATTGATTGCAAGGCCTTGCGCACAATGGAGGAAATATTAGGAACAGAAATAAATATTATATTCGTCCATAATACGATTGCAAACTTATTTAGAATCGTGGAAGCGGTTGTCACGACAGTAAATCAGAAGCGTCAATTATTAGTTCTTGTGATTCTAAACGAGTTTGTAATTATAAACAAGGTATAAATATTTAATATTTATTCACGTTCCTAATATTTTTTCCATTGTGTATAGAACTTTACAATACATGTATAATTTTTAGCTAATATTAATTTGGGAGTATCCCGATGGACCATGTTTCGATCGAACACCATCAATCACAGAAGCCTAGAGCGGCCTAGAGGCTTTCCAGTGTTCATTTTAATTCACTTTGAAATAAAAAATAATTACTACAGTAAATTGAAAAATAACGTATTAATAAAGTTTCTTAAATGATTTTTCCTTTGATATTGTACCCTTATTACGATAATGAGATCTTGTTTAATATTATTTTGAAAAAAATTATTGGTTGGTCCACTTCGGCTAAACATCGTTCAACAAATGGTTGGTATTATGTCGTTAATCGATCAATAATGTATACACTTAAATAGGGAAAAATACTGCTGGTTATTTTAAATTAGTTTAAAATATACGAGGAAACAGCAATCCTTTTAATTCTTATAAAATAAATAAATAAATAGCCTGTCTAACGATTCATCGGATCGTAGCATTCTAATAATGTCGATCCAACATTGTTTTCCCAACTGCCGATGTTTCCGATTTAAAACCAACCGTTAATCAACTAATATGTGCTGCTCGACTACTTGTAAAGGAAAAAATGCGCGAAGGTTCGCGGAGAACCAAGATTGAATTGAGCTGAATTCGCAACAAGCTGATATCGACTCCGACGCTCTGACACTCTCTCTCTGCCTTGAGCGACGTTTTTCGTTTCTATTTATACCCCAAAATTTTCCACCACCACGCATGAATTTCTCAAGGGAAAAAGGTTTATCTCGATCTTCGTCTAATAACTTCGGGTCCTTCTAGCGGCCCTACATATTAAATATTGGTTTACGTCAACTCCGCGTGCTCTGTTCTATTTATTGAGGTTGACTCATAAATAAAAAAATTACCGGTATGTGAGATTGATTGTTTATATTTTTAGGCTTGTTAGCGACTCTTCGTAATGGGTGTTATTCTTTCCTGTTTATGTTGAGATAAATCAGCGTTCTCTATCGTAAATTAATTGTCGGTACGTGACAGAGTCCAAATGTCTACGTGTGTTGGCCCCGCACTTTTTGAATTTTGTAATTCAAAATTCTTTTTGTCTCAATTCTTTTTTTAATTGCACTGCATTATTGTTTGTGCCAATTGTGTCAGAAACTGCAGCGCAATAACATGAATCATTTAAAATTAAAAAAACAAAATTTTTGCTCGGCACTTTTCAACTTTGGAAATTTGAATAATTGTGCTGTATTGTGCTACATTTGTGTTGCTTTGTGCCATAAAGAAAAAATCGATAACTCAAAAAAAAAAAAAAAAAAATAAATGTTTACTAGTCCCGCATTTTTTTGACTAAGTTCGAGTTTTTTTCCTAAATTCGCATTAATTTGTGACATCTCGTGCCGTTGGAAAAATTCCAATATCTCATTTCGTTTCGGTAAAAAAAATCATAAACATAAATAAACATAGATAAGAAAAACATATATAAATTATAGTATATACAACACAAATATAAAGTTATATAAATTGTACTTTCTCACTGCTTTAAATATAAAATAAAACAAGAGCTAAAAATCTTATTAAGGGTCGTTAGAAATTTATGAAAAAGGAGTGAAAGTGAATCAAAAAATTGACATTTTCGAACACGCA
>JANQDE010000342.1:53212-66696 GCA_037157785.1 Cephalotes varians | reverse complement strand
CGGATTTCTCTTTCTCTTCTCTCTATTCTGATTCGTTTCTCTCTTTAGTGTCCAACAGAAATCGGCCATCATGTTGATATCCCATCTCCCTTGATATCGATTCTCCATTTCACTTATATCTTGATGGAATCGTTCTCCTTGTTCTTCACTGTGGTCTCCGAGGTTTTGAGGAAAGTAGTCAAGGTGAGGGTGTGGAAGTGCAATTTGAGGCTCATCAAGCAACCTAACTGTTTGAAATTTTCCAACAACTCTTCAACCAAATTCTGGTAATCCTCACTCTTCTCATTTCCTAAAAAGTTCTGAGAGATATTTTTGAAACTTTGYCATGCTGCTTWTTCAGTGTCATTCATCTGTGTAATGAAATTTTCGTCTCGAAAAAGAGTACGAATTTAAGGACCATCGAAAATACCCTCTTTCAATTTCGCATCACTTACCGCGGGAAATTTCTCTCCTAAATATTGAAAACAGTCACCATTTTTGTCCAGAGCTTTGACAAACTGCTTCATGAGACCAAGTTTGATATGAAGAAGTGGTAGCAGAATTTTTGAAGGATCAATCAATGGTCTGCGTATGATGTTCCTCGATCCTGGATGAAACTCTGTTCTCTTTGGCCATTCTTTCTGAACATAGTGATTTTTCCTGTCCCTGCTATCCCATAAACATAAGAAGCAGGGATTTTTTGTAAAACCTGATTGTTGGCCTAGGATCAAGGTTGAAATTTTTAAATCACCGCAAACTTTCCATTGATGTTCAGAATACTTTATTTTTTCCAATACTATCTGCAAATTCTCGTAAGTCTCTTTGAGCTTYGTTGAGTGAGCTATTGGAATARGTGCATATGTATTCCCGTTATGGAGCAGAACAGCTTTGAGACTTCGTTTCGATGAATCAATGAAGAGTCTCCAYTYTTCGTCCTTATAARTATTCGATTTTAATTCATCAACCAACCCTTTCACATCTGAACAGAATACCAATGAATTCTCCTCATCTTTGGTGAAAAACTTCCGAAACTCTTTTTCTCTATCACGATAAACATAAGCTTTAGTTCTTTTCGTCAACAAATTTTTTTTCTTCAGTGCTGCTGCTAGATATTCAGCTCCATCTTTAGGTAATCCCAAATCTCGTATGAGATCATTCAATTCCTCTTGGTTGAAAGTTTGAGGAGCATTTTTCTCAGCTGCCGGTAGATATTCGTCGTCCTCGTTATCATTCTCGCTTTCTTCTTCGGAAAGTTCATCAACTTGCATTTCTTCTTTCTCGCAAGAGTGGTCCACATCCATAGGTACAGTAACCATTGTTTTATCCACGACTGCTATTTTTTCTGTCATTTTCTGCCATTTTCAGCTATTTCTCGCAATTTTCGCAAAATCTGTGGGTGATGAAGCTGAACATGCTGTAAATTTTGATTGAGCGCATCAAAATACATAAGAAACATACTTGATCCAGGTCAGAAAAAATTTTTCCGAATTTTATCGCGCTTACTAATGTGATTTTCACGATTTTTCACGATTTTTCGCCTTTTCCAGTTATTTCTCGCGATTTTTGCAAAATCTTTGGATGATGGAGCTCAACAGACTTCAGATTCGGATTCAGCGCATCGAAATACATAAGAAACACACTTGCTCAAGGTCAGAAAAAATTTTTTCGAATTTTCTCGCACTCACTAACGTGATTTTCGCGATTTTTTGCTATTTTTCGTGAATTACTCAAAATTTTGAGGGTGTACGAGTTAAACGGACTTCAGATTCGGATTCAGCGCCTCAAAATACATAAAGATAGATGGGTCTGGTCAAAAGTACAGACCACTTTTTTTTTTCCACCAAACGAAGTAGTTGACATTCTTCTTATTCTTGATGAATGTCATAGAAACCATAGACGTGCGGCATGCGTTTATGCTCAACAATATCCTGATCGCCAGCATTTGGCCTATCGACAAATCCGCAATATTGAAATAAGATCTCGCAGGAATCCATTTCATCGCCAAAGACAGAGAAACAGACTTCAGAACAATAATAACTCTAGAGTTCTCACAATATTGGGATTAATCCATATCAATTCACATATTAGTATTCGTCAAGCAGAACATCAAATTGGAATTCCAAAAAGCTACTACTCATCGATTATTACAATCGGTTCGATATCGTTCTTATCACATAACTCTTGTGCAAGAAATTAAGCACAGACGATCACAGAATGCGAGCACAATTTTGTACATGGGCACTTGGTGTATTAGAACAAGGTCCAGAATTTTTTTGAAATGTCCTGTTCGGAGATGAAAACTTTGAAAACTTAGAAAACTTTGAAAGTAGACTTCGATTATGTTTACGGAATAATGGTGGAGATTTTGAATATTTGATTCGAAGACCTGACTAAAGCTTAATTGTATTCTTTCAGAAAAGTCCACCGATCTTGCCACACACACGCGCGCGCACGAACACACATACACATACAAAAGAAGTGTAAATCCGACCTCCACATGGTACACCTTAGATAATGCCAATGCCGACGATGCTGTAACTTGCAAGCCTTATAACTCGAAAAGTACTTAATGAAAAAATACTTTATATTATAGTGTTTTGAAAAGCTCTCGAGGTAAGTTACAAGAATATGTACTGAAAAATGGGGGGTTCCATTTAAAAAATTCAAAGTGATCTTGCCCTGATCTTAACAACGTCACCCAAGGTCAAATCAATGGTACCATCTTATAAATAATAAAACTTTTATTGAAAACATTTTCCCGTATCTTTTATATTTTACAAAATTATATCGATGTGAAAGTTAAAATGGGACACCCTATATATTTTTATGTACATATAACGTTTTGCTTTGTTAAAGCCCGAAAGGCTGAATAAGTATTAAATATTAAATGTTAAAGTAAGTGAATCGTATGGCAACCGAAATGTCCATACAGCAAGAATTAGCGACCGCGCGAAGGCCACTGCAAAAGCGGAAGATTTTTGTAAGACGATCCTTAGGCGATTGCAAAAGTAGCTAGAGCTAAAACTTCAATTATAAAGTCTTCGCTTGCACTTGGACTTTGAACTGACACCTTTGCAATAAACCTCCGATTTCTTTAATCAGCACCGGGACGATCAATCACCCGAAATACAGGGTTTAAAAGGAAGAACCGCCAACGCGAGGGCAGTCCTAAATCAGAAATACACGAGTCACGTAAGGTCATCGCCGAATTTCACGAGCACACGAGTGACCATACGCTATCTCCGAAACCCGAGACGCTCGACGTCGTTACGCGTAGGCCATTGTCGCGACGGGCCGGTGAAGTGCGAGTGATATTAAGTTACGTGAAGCAAAAATAATCAAACGATGACTGTTATATTATTATGTATCTTTATTAAATAAACTAACTGAGAAAACAAATAAAAATTAAGACGATCCTCTGGTCTTTAGGTTCCAACCTTTAACTCGGCAAGAATCCCCAAAAGGAAATCCTGTGCCTCACATAGAGGCACAACAGCTTCTACGCACTCAAAAGAAACCGAGGGAAGGAAAACAAAGATTTATGCACTATTTTTCTTTATTAATTATTTTTTCTTACGTGGACAAAGTCCCCAAATATTAAATTGTGTAATCACAAGGTTTGACCAAGAGATTACTCGTAGCTGTCTGAGAAGATCCGAGGGTGGTGAAGTAACGCGATCCAAATATATCTGTCCCGGATGGAGAGGTGGAATCAAGGTCAACAGGGATGGGTGGTACGCTCTTGGGTTCTCATAGATCTTTCGCAGCCTTCTCAGCTGCTTGAGGCGCTGCTTGTGGCTACAGCCAATTACCAGAGTTATAACCGGCTCTGGGTATATATGAGCATATAATTCGAAGTGCTCGACATATTATAATTTGAGAAAAAAGAGGAAAAACGAGAGATAGTAAAGTAATGACGAGAGTGTCTTACTTTATGTTGCAAAAGCTTTTGGTGCGTGTGTGAGATAGCGAGGAAGTGCGTGGAAGTGATTGGTAGAGAAAATCTTATGATTAAATGCGATTATTCAATAGTCTCAGCTAGTGGTGAAGCAATATTCTATTTATTTGTCCGGGTACGCGCTTGTGAGAAATAATATATCTGCCCTTTTCTTTTGTGGGCGGTCAGGAATTCGATAAGAGAAATAGAACATCGTCACCGTGAGTCGAAGGGGAAAATAATATGAGGGTTTAGTGATAAGGGGTGCAAGATCATCCTATTTAAAGTATATTCTATATTCGAGGATAGCGAGGTTGCTCTGTGTAGAACATTCGGACGTCGGGTAGGACTAAATGAGGTTCCGTCGTACTTAAAGTGCAGGAAGGCGTGAGAAACTTATTATTTGCTTCACTACCAGATTGCGGTTAATTGATTAAGGGTATGAGGAGGTAGTGAAATAAAATCAAAGGATAAAGTAAGGGGAAGATAATTTTACTAAGACTAAAAATACAGAGGAAAATATTCTACACATCGTTAAAAGCAAAAGCAAAAGAGTAATAAACAGAAAATGTTCTGCGCGTCGATTAATTTACTACCACGTTCTCGCTCACGCACTTTCAGTGCGCTTTCGAGAGCGCTCGCAACCAGACCTGGCAGAGAATTGGTGTCTGCGGTGCAACTGAGCACTCGCGGATCTCATTTACGCGTATTTGCAAAATGATTGCTATGTACGATTGAGAGAATGACTACTATGACTCCGATTCCGACAAGTAAAATTACTATAACTCCAGTTTCGACAAGCGAAATGAATGATACGTACAAAAGTGTGCCAAAAGTTTGCTTGTATATAATATTGTTGAAGGTAAAATAAGTGGAAGATAATATAAATTTGATAGTCAAAATAAATTCCTCGAAAGGTATAATATAGTGATATTGATTTGAATGAGTATCCATCTTTTTGTGACGCTATCTATTGCAAGATCTAGAGGAAAGTTAATAAACAATATCACATCCAACGAAATTAAAATATCAGAAACTCATCAATTTTTACATTTGAGAGAGACTTTGTCATTCGAAGCTATTAGGTGCTTTCATTTAGTGACACAAGTCGATAAGTATCGTTCTGTCTTTGTTGACTTATTGAATGTTAAAAAAAGATAGAATAAGATTTGTTTGATTTATAGATCAGACTGTCGGAAATATGTTTATGTATAAATTTAGATAAAGGATAGAAAGCAATATTAATAGATGAAATTATAATTCTGAAGGAAAACTTTTCTTAATGAATTTTTGGTGGATGGTATGCCTTTGGTAAATTAGAATCATTGGAAAACAGAAAAAAATAGATTTGTTTTGATATGTAATCTTTTTCGAACTACCTTTTTATCATGAAGATTTTTTCCATGTTTTTGATGGAATTTTTCTTTATTTCATTATTCAATCATTATATATTCAAATATTCTTATTATGAAAGAACTTCCATTTTATTTATGTAGTCTTTCCTGTCCATTGCTACTGTAACTTTGCCTTTATCCGTTCGAGTAAAAATAATGTTAGAATTATCTTTACAAACATTGGTGATTTTTTTACATTAATATCAGTTTATTTTCAATTATATTCTGTCTAGTTCTTTTAAATAAGAAATAGTGAAAGTGAGGGATAACGGTGCAAATTTTGATTCTGTCAATGGCTGCATTCAACAGAGAAAGCCGCTTAGTGAGCGTTCGCTGATTCTTTATTACGATTGGTTCTATACTTAAATCCAGCGAAGATTTAAAAGTAAGAATCAATCACATTAAAGAATCAGTGAATGCTCGCTCGCGACTTTTTTTGCTGACACATCCAATGTTGTTAGTATGATAATAGAAACTTCCAAATCTTTAATAAACTCATGTAATGACTTTTTGTTTATGCTTGAAAGAAGGTAGAAGTTATTTCCTAATTGTAAAAGATTGCTTACAGAGGATATCCAAATTAGAGAGATTGATGAATTTTTTATTAGTATAATGGTTTACGCCATCGATATTCAATTTCAACATGAACATTCACTATTGTTCTATTTTGATTCGTTATATTTTCTGAATATGATTACTTACTGTTCTGTTTGGGTAGAATAGTCTATGTAATCTGATAAGTTTTTTTCATTCTTTTCAAAGCAACTTATTATAAAATTGACATCATCTACAACCTAATAGATAGAATTATATTATTGTCTCATTCTACCTTTCAATTCAAGAAAACTTAGAATTCGTTGCGAAAATACTTATGAATAATGGCTATCCTCTAGAAACAATATTTATATTAAGCACATTAATTTAGATTAAAAAAACTTTTGAGTTCAAAACTTGTATTTAATACTAACAAACAGATAATGATACCATGAATTCTCTAAATGATAAAAAATATTTTGTATACTTTCACACTTATACAATGTAACAGAAAGAGCAGCAGCAATAATCAGAAAAAACATCCGATTTTTATGTAGAATTTAGATGTATTAATAAACTTGACAAAATTGTTACTGAATTTATGTCAAGGAACAATGTGGTATATAAAATACTGTAAAGACTGCGAAGACTTATGTTGGACAAACTAAAAGACAAATTAAAACCAGAATCAAAGAACATAATAATATAAGAATGGATAAGACAAGACATTCGGTAATAACTGAATATATTAGGTCGGTGCAAAAGTTCTTGCCGATGTAGATAGATATCTGTACACATTAGTATAATTTTATAAGCAGAAATGTTTATGATTTTGTAACTTGGTGTCTCTGCATTTATGCATGTACAACACAAGATGTTAACATAACTTTACATTTAGTACGATTAAAATGAAACTAGATAACTTCAGATAATCAAACCTGAAGAGACAGATTTTCAACAAAGTTTGTTAGAAATTTTAGATGCCAGAAAGGCAACAAATTTCACACAGAATCTGTATCTAATAATATGGGTAGACTGCTACTAGAAATCTAATAGAACTTGTTGACATTCTCCAGCAGATTGGCGATAGAAATAAAATTAAACAGAGCCCCCCCCTTGCTGTCAGAATCGGACGGCAAACCGGTGGTAGAAACCGAGCGGAATCTGCGCTGTCACTGAATACTTTCAAAATTGCCGCTAGATAATGTCCATTTCTCGTATTTAAAATTTGTCTCTATATAACTGAAATCTATTGAAATTAAGGCATGTCAATTATTTCCACATCATTTATGCGTACACTTATTAGTGCGAGATATTGTGTTTTGCACCAAAGAAGCTAACAAGCATAATAATTAGAAAATGATCGCTGATGTTAGTACAGAGAAGAAAGGCTACAATATCTTTATTCTTCAGAATATATTCTTAAAATCTAATGTGCTTTAATGTAAAATATATTAATTTCTGTTAATAAAACTTAATATTATTTAATTTTTATTTATGTTTAAAATTACTATTTTAAAAATAAATAGAATAGGAAAAGGTCATTTTTAGGGATTTTTCAGTAACAATAGACGTTACAATTTAAATACTTATAAAAGCAGCAGACCTGCTCAATTTCTGCTGCCAATCTGTCAAGTTCTGTCA
This sequence comes from Cephalotes varians, assembly GCA_037157785.1. Taxonomy (NCBI): domain Eukaryota; kingdom Metazoa; phylum Arthropoda; class Insecta; order Hymenoptera; family Formicidae; genus Cephalotes; species Cephalotes varians. The sequence goes on along the minus strand of JANQDE010000342.1, from coordinate 59,208 downwards.
ACAAGTTTTGCTTGATTTCTCTGTCAATCTGCTGTCTTATTATGTAAACAAATTTTGTCGATAAAATGGAAGTGCAGTTGATGTCAATCTGCTGACATTTTCTGACCAAATCTGCTGCCAGTTTGTTGACATTCTGCTAATATTTTGCATACTGGAAAAAGCATATTCGTCATTGCCTTTTATTTTATTTTCACCAAAAAAAAAGTGCTGCTGATGCACACAGAATTATTTGTGAAACGTATAATGAAAATGTTATAGTCATTAGAATTGGTTTAAACGATTTAAAAACATGATTTCGATATCGACATTCGATAATGACAAAGAACGCTCTGGACACTGCAGCTATAGAAGAAGACGAATTGCGGAAAGATGGGAAAAAGTGGAAAAAACTTCGATTAATTTATATTGTATCAATTTTTTAGGGAGCGGTTTACTTGGACGCGATACAAATACCCGCAGTGACCGGTGCCTAGAGGCTTTCCACTGTTCAAGCGCTGTGAGTGGCTGGTGGGCAATTGAACCGTGTCCATTTGAACGTCATTCGATTTTTTATTGTAATAAAAAAAATTGCAAAAAATTGACAAGAACTTTTGTACCGACTTAATATATAATAATAATTAAACACAAATATGCATTTAATTGAGATAATATTAAGATCCTTGATTCGGAATCAATACGATTAATTTCTGAGATGTTACATATCAAGAAAAGATATTAATTCCCAAAGAGATACCAAATTTCTTGATGAATCATATTTTTTACTTGACATATTTTTAAATAAATTTTAAAATGACATCTAACTTTCATATATTTATATTCATATAAACGATTTTGTGAATTTGATTCCGTCGCTCTTTAACATTAGTAAATAATCATTAATTAGTAATAAACATTAATATTACATCATAATAAAATTAATCAATAAATAAACATTAGTAAACATGAAGTATTGTCAAACCTATTGAACGCATCTTTTTAATACAATCAACTTTATAAGTCATAAAAATTTGTCACGTTCCAATGTTGATTTGATAATGCATATGATTTTCTACTATCACATGTGCATATAATTTTTAACGTCATTGTTTTATACTATGTAGCTGTACCATAATCATAAAACATTATGATTACCATATTATTATGATTACCATAATCATGATAATAATAATCATGTATCATAAAACAATGGAACACTTCTTGACTCTATTCATTGATTCTACACAATTGATTCTATTCATTCACTTTCAAATGAATAATGGATAATCTATAATTTTAATTATTGACATTCTCTATTCATTCTTAACATTATTTCTCTCTATTGGACCGCTGTACCATGTGACAAACGATACTACTTAAAAAACTTACTTATTATCAATATACAGGGTCATCGAAAAGTATCGGACCCCCCTAACCAAACCAATTAATTGGTCTCATTATTCCGCGCACAAAAGTATTAAGATTATGATTACTGAAAACTAAATAATATTTTACATTTTGTGTCAAAAAATTGTTAACTTTAAACCTTTATAACTCAAAAAGTACTTAATGAAAAAATGTTTTATTATAGTGTTTTGGAAAGCTCTCGAGATAAGCTATAAAAATATGCAATAAAATGTAGGGGGTTCCATTTAAAAAAATTAGGTTGACCTTGAAATGACCTTAAAGGACATGGTCAAGATCAAAGTCAAGGTCATCCATCTTACTCCTCGCTTGAAACCATACAACTTTGCTATTGGACATTTTCTTCAAAATGCATTCTAACTGAAAATATTAGAGAGGTCCGATACTTTTCGATGACCCTGTATTTTAATATATTACACTGATACGCATTCAACCATTGCGTCTTTTATCTTTTTTAAACTTCGTTCTACTCTCAACATATTATCAAATATGTAAATATTATTAGGTTGAAGAAATTAAGTATAGTTGAAACATCTCTAGATATTTTTAGATTTCATAATTGTTTAAGAAATCATTAATTGTCAACTGATTGTAATAGCAAATTTAGTTGGACACACTTAGTGCATATTGAAGCACATTTAAAACCGTTATATTGATTTAATCTGAATGTAAAAGTGAAATATCTCGAATGATAAAATGCCCAATACATATTTTAACTAAACAATAAAGTATTGAGAATATCGCGATTTAATCCGTTTTTATATTTATATTAAATGTACATTTTTATGTCACTTTGTGTGTGGTTTTAATATGCACTGAATGCATACTAATGCGTCCAACTGATTTCCTACAAGTTCATTATGAATTCCATACATACCCACACAACACGGGTGACTGTTTGCTGATAGTTAGTCGACTTTTCCCAGTCGGCGTAAAGTCGACTATGAAAAGTCAACTATATGTCGACTTAACTCTTGAAAAGTTGTCTTACTATTAACTTTTAGTTAACTGATAGTCAACTTGGAAAGTCAACTATTTTTGGGACATTCGTCAACTATTAGTCAAATATAAGTCGACATTGTGTTTTTTAAAAGTTGACTCTTGACTTCTCTAGTCAACTTTTAGTCGACTTCGTGTTGTGTGGTATGTATGTGAATTGTCGTAAGATACAACAGTATCATTTGATACAAAAAAATTATAACAATTTTATTTTTAGAATATAATTAAATAAAGCTAAATAGTTAACTTTAGGCTATTTGGGCTAAATAATTAGCTTAATAGGTTATAAAATCCAACAGAAAACGTAAATCTCTTTTATAAATTGAGTATATTTAATATTATAAATGTATCATTGAAAAATTATACTTTCATATATCTCCTTAACATAGCACCATTTATATTTAATCAATGTAGATTAATATCATACAAAATAAAAAATATGATAAATAGGTTATTTATTAAATAGGTTCCATTATTTTATTTCATCTTCACATCAATCAAGTCATTTATCGCTTTATTTAATTGAGCACTAAAAGCAGCGAAACTGAATGTTACCAAAAATCTGTATTGACCTGATCTACCAAAATTTTCGAGATCATTTGGATTTGTAATCAAAAAAGCTATTTTTGAAGCAAATGCTTCGCCAGATAAATCGACTAGGAAACCAGTTTCTCCAGAAATTATTGATTCTGTGGGTCCACCAGATTTGTGAGCGATTACTGGTTTGCCCATATACATCGCTTCCAAAGGTACTATTCCAAAATGCTCGTTTGGTGGGGTATATATTACAATTTTACAATGATGAAGTATGGAAACTTTGTCTATGTCAGAGGGTGAACGCAAGAATATCACTTTATCTGTTACATGTAACTCATCCGCGAGTCCTATTAATTCCAGATGATATTCCACATTTTCTTCCACTCTTTTGTCATATCCACCAGCCATGATTAAATACACTCTCTTATATATTTCCTTTGTTAAAAATTTCTCTAGCTCTGCGAGAGCTTCTATCGCAAGAGATAGTTTTTTCTTACGTTCGTATCTATTTATAGATAGCAATATAATACTATTATCTGGTAGTTTCCTATCGAGTACTCTCTCTATAGATACTATTCTTGTCTTATTAAAAAAGTCTGTATTAATAGAAGGATACAAAATTTCTGGTTTAATTTTCAGTCTCTTGAATGTGTTTCTGAACACATTATTTGTATAATTACTATTTACAAATATTTTATGTGCCATGCCAGTTGTAATCTCTTCTAGATAATTTAGTGGCATACGATATAGTTGTTTGATATAGCCACCAGGATATGAGAGCAGTTGATCTGGATGATGACAATAAAACACTACGTGCGGAATACGTAATTTAAGTATGGGAATACAAATGGATATCAAGTCACAAAAAACAATTTCTGGCTGTTGATAAAATATTATGTAGCTGGCAGCGTATATCTACAAAAAAAATCATATAAGTTTTTTTTTACAATAACTGACAATTCTAAAGACAGATAATTTTTTTCTCATCAATCATTTTCTGAAACAGATTTTTCTCAATTACTTTCTTGTTATTTTGATGTTAACAACTTCTTACCATTCGTATATAAGCACAGAGCGCATAGAACCTGCCTAGAATGTGCCTAGGCAACCAATTACCCACGACAGTAATGGGAATCGTGCCATCCTTGGTCTCTGAGAAACAGTGTTCTGGGTCATGATGAGTTGTCACGAAATTTACATCATGACCATTTTTCTTCAACGCCAGAGCCGCGTCGACAACAAGCCTCTCTGCGCCGCCGATACCAAGATCGAGATGCAGAAATGTGACACGTGTCATTGTATTCACGAATAATCCGTTAAACGGCCATCATCACGTATCATTGGAAAGTTACCGCGACGCAAGTAACTATTACATTTTACTAGTCACCACATATTGGATTTTTGCTAGGTGTCGACATCGTTAAAGTACTATTAAACACTGTTAAAGACAAACGATCTTAGAAGTCCGCTATGGAAGCCCGTGTGACTATAATTTAAATAGCAAGCTCTAAATATACTAATTTTATGATTATTTTGAAGTTTCGTAAACATACCTATATACATTTATGACTGTTGAATTAGGTTTGTTCGCGTCGTAATGTTCCAACATGCTCCTATTTGCTCCATTCTATAATATATGTAACGTAATACTATAGATTGAAGCATGTTGGAGCAAATAGAAACATATTAAGGCATGCGATGCGAACAAACTTTACGTAACATATTGAGGCTGTGCTCAAAAGCGTCGTCTACAATGCAGTCGAATGTAAGAAGAATAGTTGATTGTGATTGGTCAATTTCTTACTCTTACAGCCTCATCCATATTGTTACTGCTCATTGAAAACGACGCTAAATGCGTGGTCTACAATGAGCAGTAGCAGTAGTAGATGAGGCTGAAGAGTAAGAAATTGACCAATCACATTCAACTATTCTTTTTCGACTGATTAGGCAATTTCTTAAGGCTATCGCACACAAAAAAACATAAGCGGTGTCTACAATGAGAAATTAAGCCTTAAGTCGCAAGAAATTGACCAATCATAGTCGATTATTCTCTTCATATTCGATTGTGATTGGTCAATTTCTTACGGCTTGAGGCTTAAAATCTTATTGTAGACATTGCTTTAAGCAGTAAAACTTAAGCAATAAGCGAATGAGCCAATCACAGTCAAGAATTTAAGACGAAACGTAAGCGGTAGCAAATCAAAATTGTTGATTTCCTTACTGCTTACGTTTTACTGCTTAAGTTTTTTGTGTGCGATAGTCTTTATTTTTACAGACTCATCCACTACTGCTCATTGATCTAGTTTACACCGAGCACTTGATACGCGTACTAATTAGTAACTTCCTATTAAATTATTTTAATTTCGGCATTGTATTCAAAGAATGGTGTACTAAGCTGGTACAATATGCATCAAGCTGATTAATTAAATATACATATTATGTACACATTTACACGCATCGCCAAAATTAAGATAATTTAATAGAAAGTTACTAGTTAGTACGCGTATCAAGTACTCGATGTAAACTAAGCCATTGGAACGCGCGCGACCCTATGACTACGTTTACACGCACTAGTAAAACCGTTTTAATAAAAACCGTTTTAGTAAATCCTGTTCTGTGGTGCCTGTTTACACRATCAGGCRTATCTTACCCCYATCAAGAACAAAGTAGCTTTATTAAACCCGAACAAAATCTATTGCCAACATAAAAAATTTTATGCTTGAAACTGTTGTAGAACATTCCGTAACTAATAGAAAAGGTTACGTTTTGCGATTGTGAAATTTACAAAAATGGAAATTATTAACAACTTGTTTAGAATATAATTAAATTACATCGAAAACATAATGACACAAACAACATTGAGTGTTCAAAATCAGTTCAGAATGCGAAGAAGGAAGTTAAGAGAAGAAATATTGCAACATCTACTATGTACAACTCCACCAAATTGTTTGCTCGATCTCGGCCCTATTTTATGATTTTCAGGAGAAAGACAAATGTGGATGAAAGAAAGATGTTCTGACTGGTGGAATAGAATCGTTAATCATTATTATACAGAAGAA
>JANQDE010000342.1:14841-51927 GCA_037157785.1 Cephalotes varians | reverse complement strand
AAGTGGTTTCCCCAGGAGGCCTATTCCACTAAAAAATAACGAAGAAGCTGATCAAATATGTTCTCTAATCATTAGAGAATGTTGTTTTCCTGTCAAGTCACATATACCTTGTCATGATACCTTGTTGTGACTTCATTATCTGTAAAATTAAAAATGTTATTGTGAAATATAATTATACTTGTCGCTTTATACTTTTGTATTAAAATATATATTTAATGTTAATAATATGCATTAATATATCTGCAATTATATGTCAATTAAATATCTACAGTTATACATATACTAATTATTTAAATAAAAATGTATTATTTTTTACCTACCCATGTAAAAACATGTCTTTTGTACATCTAATTCCAGAAAAGGTCTTTGAATTAATTCCAAGCAAAAGCAAATGAAACAGCAAATTTGCTATTCTATGCGTTAATATAATTATTATATAGGGTGAGGAAAAAATACCGGAACCCCGAAATATCTCGAAGTTTTATAAAAAACTGTTTCAGATAAAAGTTGTACGAGATATTTTACATTTCATGTTAAAATGTGTGAACTTTGTCAATCAACTCATATCTCAAAGAGTACTTAACTAAAAGAAGTTTCATCAAGAAGTTTTATAAAACTTTTCGAGATATTTCGGGGTTCCGGTATTTTTTCCTCACCCTATATAATAATTATATTAACGCATAGAATATAGATCGATCGATGTAAAAACACAACTAATTAAAGATGACTTTAATTATGACTTTATTAGTTATAAAGATTTTATCTAGCTATGATCTTATGATTATGACTAGATCTTCGTAGTAATATTTCTTGTGCGATTTTCCATACATTTTCAAGTTCATCAAACTGCGCGCCGAATAAATTTTCGGTCTTGAAACATAATCATAAGTTGAACAGGAATGTCTCGATATTCAATTAATAATCAATTTAATAAGCATTATAGTGTTTTGAAAAGCTCTCGAGATATGTTATGAAAAGTTATGAAAAAAATATATAATAAAAAATGAAGGTTTCCATTAAAAAAATTCAAGGTGATCTTGTCTTGATATTGGCGACGCCACTAAAGTCAAATAAGATTAATAAATAAATCAATAAATAGATCTTTTTAAAGCCTATATAATATTTAGATTACTATATAATAATAACAATTATATAACATTTTAGCTATATGTTATATTTATGTTATACAACTGCAACGTCTAATGAGTGCAAAATACAACTAATATGAATGTACATATATTCCATTATATTATGTTGCTATTGCATTATACTATACATATATATATACATTAAACTTATATTTTTTATTGCACATATCAAATGCTAATTAAATAATTAAAATTTTCATAACATTTGTGTAATTTTTATTATTTGTATATTTTTTATAATATATTATAGTTATTATATAGAATGTTTTCAGAAAGTAGTAATAAACTTAAAAGGCTGAAAGATCTTGTACAATTGGATAAGACGATCTTAAAGTTTGAAAGACTTAAGTTTTAAAGAGTAAACTCTTAAAATCATCGATTGAATGCCATTCACACACACTTTACAATTACAATTACACGATTTACAAAACATCAATACATCACTATATTACTATATTACATCAATATGCACGCACATATACGAGTAATTTGCAGTTTTTTCTAAGCTTTCAATCTTAGTTCTATAAGCTCAGGACTGTTCGTTCATGTAATTCGAAGTAATTTACAGGATGGTTTCATTTTGTATATAGCTATAGAATTTCTATATTGAAGAAATGTTTATGGAAACAGCTGAAGCAAGCGATATAAATGTAATTTTTAAACTTTTCGATTTTCTCGTGAAATCAATTTTTTCGCGAAATCGCACTTTGTATGTACTTTTCCAGCAAATATATAACAGCAACATAATATAATGGAATATATGTAGTATATATATATATATATATATATATATATATAAGTTGTGTGTGTGTGTGTGTGTGTATATATATATATATATATACATATAAATTGATATAAAATTTACATATATTTTACAGAATTATCAGCACAAAATCACTTCAATATTCATTTCTTGCTGTTTGTATACTAATGCAGAACAATATGTTCATTACAAACAATTACATACACATCTATGGATACAAGGATTTCATTCAACGCAAATATATAACACATTATTTTTATATTTGAATAAGATTTGTTGATACAATTGTCTTATTGAATATTCATGTATAAACATATATATACACATATGCGCGCGCGCGCGAGCGCACACACACATACGCATGTAAGTACATATACAACTATGATATTACTTGTCTAATACTTATGTGGTCTAAATGGATGATTTGGATCAAATAGTTTTGGATCTTTAACATATTCCGTTTCTTTGGTCCAGTAACCCATTAAACCTATAATATAAAAAACAAATTTTTATAATTTGATAAATCTGTCTTCCCTGATTAAAATAACTTTATATATATATATATATATATATATATATGTACCTGCACTTTGAGCTTTTGCAATTTCTTGTTCTAATCTCATCTGTTTGTGTTTGCATAATCCAGTTATGTGTCTTCCATATATTCTGCCTGTATATCGACTTTGAAATTGTGAAAGTAATCTTACATTTTTATAATCTGGTTCAATATCCAATCTACATAGAATACATTGCCGTTTTTCTTTTATATAAGGATTTTCAATTTGAATAGGCTACAAATATTTAAAAAAATCATAAATGTATCAATATAAATGTATAAAAACATTTAAAACAGACAAGAATAAAATGCTATCCACATGGATAAAGTTTTAACAAAAAATTTTATACAGAAATATATTTCTATGTATATACAGGTATATAAAATAATTATCTATACTTTGATTTATGATTCGAAATGACTACTCAAAATCTATATATGTTATCACATATGAATTTTCAGTACTATCAGTACATTTCAGACTGCATCATATTACCATGTCGTTTTCCACTATATTAATTTTTACAGACTTGTCAGAGAAATTTTCACTTATAGTTCGAAAACATGATTTGTAGAATTTGCCAGGGATAAACGTTGTCACAACTTTTTGTAAAGCAAAAGCAGAAATCATTTTTTGCGTATTCAAAATCAATTTATATGTAGTAAACCAATATAACCTCCAAAACTTGCTACAGATTTTAGGGAATATTCACAATGGGCTGCTTTAAAGCCGTAATTACACTAGCGATTGCCAATTGGCAATAGGCGATTGGCGATTACTTTCCAACCAATTAGAGCAAAGCATTTGCAAACTGCTTCACTCTAATTGGTTGGAAAGTAATCGCCAATCGCCAATTGCCAATCGGCAATCGCTAGTGTGATTACGGCTTAAGCCCGTATCAGACTAGAGATTGAGATTGGATTGGAATTTAACCAATCAGAAGAAAGAAAACCAATCTCAGGTTTAGTGAACTTTGCTTTGATTGGTCAAAATCCAATCTAATCTCAATCCCAATCTCTAGTCTGATACGGGCTTTAGAAACATCACCCGATCACGCTAGGGTGTCATTCTATCTTTGTTTACATCCAATGGACAATAACGCAGCCATGGAACGGAAAAACCATTGACGTAGGCTGTGTTCCAAAATTGATTGCCAGTGCTGAAAATCTATAGTACACGTAACGTAAACTATAGATTTTTAGCGCTGGCAGTCAATTTTGGAACACAGCCGTAGTACGTTCCGATATTCACTGTGAGTGCTTAAAATCTATAGCATACGTAACGTGCATTATAAATTTTGAATACTCGCAATGAATGTCGGAACGCAGCCATAGAATGGACTAATGGCGGTGATGGGGATAGGAAGACGTGTATGGCACAAACACTGAAATATAATAATACTGGAACGAGCGCGACCCTATGAATAAGTGTGATCCGAGAGAGAGCGTCYAAGGTRGTATYTTYARCCTTCTCTAAGCTATACTACGCATGTGTGGTAAACGATAGTGGGGATCGTACAGTCTCGTAAAAAGACGTTTATAAGTCCCGGTCTACAATAGGTGTAGTAAGCCTTAAGCCTTAAGAAATTAACCAATCATGATCGAATTTGAAGAGAATAATGAACTATGATTGCTCAATTTCTTACGGCTTAAGGCTTACTACACCTATTGTAGACCAGGGCTAAAAGACGTTTACGTTCATTTAATAACAATAAAACTTTTAGCCAGGTTGTACTAAAAAGAGACAAAGATACCACTTAAGATTCTCTTTGTCATTTCACGACACTAGCGCCCGCGCACGTTCCAGTATTATTATATTTCAGTGGGCACAAATACATGAATTTACATTTCATAAGCGGTGTCTACAATGAGAACTTAAGCCTTAAGTAGCAAGGAATTGACCAATCATAGTCGATTATTCTCTTCATATTCGATTGTGATTGGTCAATTTCTTACGGCTTAAGGCTTAAAATCTCATTGTAGACATCGCTTTAAGCAGTAAAGAAATCAACAGTTTTGATTTGCTACCGCTTACGTTTCGCCTTAAATTCTTGACTGTGATTGGCTAATTCACTTATTGCTTAAGTTATACTGCTTAAGTTTTTTTGTGTGCGATAGCCTTTAAGGGCCGATTCCATAGACGTGGGCGGGATCCATAGACGTCGCTCGAATTTCAAGATGGGCTTAAAGCGATGTCTACAATGAGATTTTAAGCCTTAGCCTGGATCCTCATGCAGACACTGGCGCTTTGACACCGAGCGCTGATTGGGTAAAGTGTTGTTTTTACTAGAAACTTTCTAGAAAATTTTTACTAAAACAACACTTTACCCAATCAGCGCTCGGTATCAAAGCGCCAGTGTCTGCATGAGGATCCAGGCTTAAGCCGTAAGAAATTGAGCAATCATAGTTATTCTCTTCAAATTCGATCATGATTGGTTAATTTCTTAAGGCTTAAGGCTTACTACACCTATTGTAGACCGGGACTAATCATGAGCTTCGTTAAGACAATCTTAAATTTGAATTTTCAAGATCTATCTATGCATATAAAGCGATGTCTACAATGAGATTTTAAGCCTTAAGTCGTAAGAAATTGACCAATCACAATCGAATATGAAGAGAATAATCGACTATGATTGGTCAATTTCTTGTGACTTAAGGCTTAAATTTTCATTGTAAACATCGCTTAAGATGTTCTTAAGATGGTTTTCAGCGTCAAGCATAAAGATATAAGAATAGAGCACAGAAGGGGGCGGAATCTGCGATATCGTGCTAGAAAGAAAAAAATAGCAATAAGGGCCCCACTTGTCTCTCTCGCACGTTAGCGCTGATTCGCTGTGGCTCACACGCATATCATTTCGACAGCCAATCAACGCTAACGTGCGAGAGAGACAACCGGAGCCTCTAATGCAACTTCTCTATCGTACACGATATCGCTTACTGCCTACCGTATACTTTCTGCCCTCTAGTCTTATATCTCTATGGCATCAAGTCAATCTTGGCGAAGAACATCTCAAGACAGGTTTCAAGCAATGTCTATGGATTTCGCCCTACATGTCGATGCGCTCAACGCTTGATGCTCCCATGTAAGGTCACCTTAAAGCCAAGTGCCAGTTCTGTCTATATTTATAACGTCTATGCTGATCGCAAAGGGTTTCTTCGTGCAGTAATTTCTCATTCTTTGGCGGATTTCCGGGTGACGAAAGTTATCTTTCATAGCAGGTGCTGTATCCAGATGTACTTGCATGTAGTACTGACGAAAAAAATAAAATATTTGCTTGCTTTAATCCGAATAGTCGAACTGAACGAAATGCTTTTGGCTCACAGGTGCAAACACTAGCCGCGGAAATCAATATGTTGTCCTGGATGCAGGAAGCAGCGAAAATGAATCCGTTCTCGTCGCCGTTCACGACGGCCAAGTGTCAGGCGTTGGAAAGTGGTGCTCGGCCGCTCGTTGCAAATCGCAACATTGTTGCCGCCTCCGTCGTGGAAGGTGGTCAGTAACGATTTTCCGAATACTTCTCAATTTGATTGTGAATGAAACGAGCAATCGAGTGATCCTTCCCGATAGAGAGGTTATACGGCTTGCGATTTTACAATCGTAGGATAATCTTGTAACAGTAATTATCGGTGTTTCAAAGTTTTTCTGTCTTCATCTTTCGTACGAGATGTTCCGTTCATATGATAAAATCCACACGCCATTTTTTTACCTGACACTCGTGTTACATAACCCACAATGTGATGGAACGTCATCTGAAGCGTGATCTAATGTCACTCCATTGTCAAATCCATCTTTGAAGGTTGCTCAATTGCTTGTCGATATTCTCGATTTTCTCGAAGGTTTTTTTTTTAACATTAATGCGATTAAAGACAAACTTCGATCAAAATTATAATTAACTTGATTAATGTCCATTTCCATCAATATTGATTAACTTTAATATCGATTTAACTTAGTATCTTTTTCTAATTCTTAAAGTTAGAAAATAAAATGTAAGTCAAAGTTAATATTAAAATTAATCTCTATTTAGAAATGGACACGGTTCAATCAGCGGAATTGAAGCAAACTAACTGTATCATTTATTTTCTCTAATCTTTCTTTCTATGTACTAAATAATAAAATATTTATTCTATGTTAACAAAAATAATAGATGTGCAAAAAATTGATATACAAAATAATTGATAAATCATCACCATTAAATTAATTTTTGTTTGATCGAAGTCACTCTTAAGAAGTAATAACGTACGATTCTTTATTCCACTTTTCGTGATCGAAATGATACTAATTAACCCTTACAATACTACGTAAGAAACGGTATTTTACTCTTCGTACTTATTCTCCGTACAAGCGAGGGTATTTCGGTCATTGTTTCAACTAAAGTAAAAAAAATCTAAAAATTTATAAATATACTTTCAAGTTTGTAGAATAAATGTTGGTACTTTATTTTAGAAAAAGATAAGATATAAGGAGTGAAGGACTTTTCAAAGTTACGAGAAATTTTCATGAATAAAAATCGATCGGACTTGAAATACCCCCGTTTGTACGGAACGGGTTAATTATATAACTGCAAAATTCCAAGTTTAAAATGAAAGTTTAAAAAGAAAGACGCTTGATTATCGAATATGTCACATGTGTTTATATGTCTGTGTAATGTATTATCTTATTGAATTTGTTTCTATGTAAAGAAAATCATGAATTACATAATTTTTGAGTGATTTCGCTTGCATAGCAAGAGGATTCAATTCTCGGATTTAAACTTGCGTACATTGATTGCATAAGATGCGGCCATTTTGTATCGGCGCATTACAAGGGTCGAAGCACACTCTTGCTCTTGCATAACGCATAAACGGGGATGCCAGAAGTGTGGATATCTTCGCATTTTAGGGGGGGTTTTGGGTAGAAATGCGGAGACGTTACGGAGACGAGTGCGCATCTCCTTTGCGTATGTATAGATATACTGGTAGCCTGTTGGAATACGATTGTCCAGTGCCCTATGCCATTTACTTCTATTTCACAGTACAGAGACTACAGACCATAGTGTTTCACAGTCTACGTTTAATGTCGTCTAATGTGACTGATTTCTTCACACCTCTCAATAACTGTCTTCCAGATAAAGATAACTAAAAATTCGTTTTCTTCATTAAAATCTTTGAATACGTATCTAACGGATAGCTATTCTTCATATTACTAACTTTTGGTACAAACTGTACTAGAATTTTAATATAGGCTGTGTTTCGATATTTACTGCCAGTACTGAAAATCTATAGTATACGTAATGTGCACTATAGATTTTCAATACTGACAGTGAATATCGAAACGCAGCCATAGATAACCATATTTCATTAACAAAAGTGAGTTATTTTGCGAGAGAAATATTTTTGAGTCTATTTTGGTTATTTTTAAGTTATTTTTTATCTATCTAAAATGGAAAAGGAAAAAAGGAGTAAATTTCACAAAAGCTGAGATAAATTTATTAATCGATATAATATTAAAGTATAAACATATTGTCGATTATTATGCAATAAGTCAAGCACTGCATTTTTTTTTAAACAAAATCGAAAAATTCTGTGTCATCCCACTTTTGAAAATTATTCGGCTTTCTTTTTATATAGAGTTTTCTTTTCTAAAAATATCATCATTAGACTCAAAAATATTTATATTCAGCAACAAATCCATTATTGTAGTATTTCATACAGCAATAATTAATTTTTGTAATTTTTGAGCTATATCAGGTTATATCGGGGCATTGAAATCAATATCTGCCAGATATCCATTACTTTGGGTACAGGATAAATTTATCTGCTAGATATCGCCTTTACAAAGATGAAGAAAACTGATTCTGAGAGATATCTTTTAGATAAAGTTATCGAGAACTTATCTAACAATGAAGAAACTGGCCATTAGGCTGCTTTTCTTTTAGGAGACACAACTCGACACAGGTTAACACACTCAAGCACGGTTTGCCACAGTTAAATGGAACGCGATATGCATAGAATGTGTAGGAACTTTTAGTTATTTAATCTTACAAGATCCATCGTAAAACTTTTCAAACGCGTTTTCAATTTTTATAAATGTATGTATAATACAGGGTCATCGAAAAGTATCGGACCTCCCTAATATCTTCAGTTAGAATAACCTTAATAACCTTAATACTTTTGTGCGCGGAATAATGAGACCAATTAATTGGTTTGGTTATGATTACTGAAAACTAAATAATATTTTACAAGATATTTTACAAAAATTATAAAATCGTGGAAGGGCTAACGAGAGCTATAACACGCTGTTGACGGTGCGCAGTAACTAATAAGATTTATTCAATATAATTACAAACGTTTCGGCTTACCTTTAAGCCATCCTCAGTGTGCACGTTCAACGTTCAAATCGGTTCCGTTAACAATGTCAAGTATCCTATGCTTGTTAGTTACTGCGCACCGTCAACAGCGTGTTATAGCTCTCATTAGCCCTTCCACGATTTTATAATTTTTGATATATCGAGAGCTCGGGATATTGACTATTTAACATACACGTAATTTCTTTGTTAAGATATTTTACATTTTGTGTCAAAAAATTGTTAACTTCAAACCTTTATAACTCAAAAAGTACTTAATGAAAAAATGTTTTATTATAGTGTTTTGGAAAGCTCTCGAGATAAGCTACAAAAATATGCAATAAAATGTAGGGGGTTCCATTTAAAAAAATAAGGTTGACCTTGAAATGACCTTAAAGGACATGGTCAAGATCAAAGTCAAGGTCATCATCTTACTCCTCGCTTGAAACTATACAACTTTGCTATTGGACATTTTCTCCAAAATGCATTCTAACTGAAGATATTAGGGGAGTCCGATACTTTTCGATGACCCTGTATATTACTGAATTTCTCGAGTGTTGTAATGCACATGCGCAAAAAGGTAACTCGTCTAACATTGCTTGGATGATCGAATAAGTTTGGTTGTCACTCCTTTATGTTACTCGTAATCGAGAAAGATGTGCTGATATTACATTTGTCACGTACAACAAATTTTTCAAGCGCATTAATTAGTTACAAGATAGAGCATTTCTAGAAACTCGAGAACTTCTCTATTCTAGCCAATCAACACGCTTGAAAAATTTATCATATAAGGCTGCGTTCGAGCAGCGCGCTATCAGCGTTATTGCATCATTTATCGTTGGACATATCTTTATCGTTAGATGTAAAATAAACAACACCTAAATGTAAAGCTGCGTCTCCATTCGACAAAGCCAGTCGATTTTGACGAAATGCTTGGAAGTCTCCATTAAAATCGGGAATACAAGCCAGTCGAGAGCAAAATGTACAATGATGGTGACGTACTTATTGCTTTAGCAGCATTTATAATTATTACATCAAAACAAATCGCTTCATAAACGAAGATTTTGAGTGCGACC
Organism: Cephalotes varians; assembly: GCA_037157785.1. Classification (NCBI taxonomy): domain Eukaryota; kingdom Metazoa; phylum Arthropoda; class Insecta; order Hymenoptera; family Formicidae; genus Cephalotes; species Cephalotes varians. Next base: position 42,061 of record JANQDE010000342.1, on the reverse strand, counting down.
GAGTCTTCGTAGTAGAAACAGATATAGTGCTAGTGATTTAAGGGGTAATAACATCTTGTTGGAGCAAAATTAAGGGTCATTTTCTCCAATTTATTAAAGAAAAACGAAGCGATATTTTTGAATTCGGTTTTTACATGTTTACATTAGTTTTGAAGTACAAGAAAAAATTTTTTTCATTATTAAAAAACAAAATGACGGCGCAGTGGCTGATGAAAATAAACTCCTTCTTTTTGAACGACCTCCATGGGCGTATTCCTACAGGTCATAATTTTCAATCTAGAGCAAAAAAACGAAAAAGATTTTGAAAGAACATGTCAAAATCTAGTGAATTACGTAGGAATTTTAAGAAATATTGATTTTTAAAAAAATGGCGTCAATTTGAAGAAAAAAATTTTTTTTTCATGAAAAAATCGGTAGAAAATCGGTCATAAAATCGTTAAATTTTGATGGATTTAAAAAAACCTTACGTAGTTCACTAGAAAATGTTATTAGGAAACTACAGTTAAAATTTGGAGTCGATTGATTAAAAATTGGAGGCGCTAGAGGTACGCCCTTCTCAAAAAACATTAAAAAAAAAACGCGTTTAAAGTTTCAAGTACTAAAAAATCATGAAAATTTATTGTTTACCTTCATTCGGCGATGCCTGGGCCATACAATTGACCTTCCAAATGAAGATCCTCTTTTGAAGATCCTCATTACAAAAAAAAAATTTACAAGGTGTTATTATCCCTTAATAACTGACTTGCTATTGGACGATGTTGATTAAATCTTAAATACAGATACAACGGTGGTTTCAGAAACTTCTTTTGAGTGTCAAATAGTGAATTCGAAAATTTATTGCAATTGATTGAACCAAAGATTAGTAGACATAACACCTTCAGGAAAGTCATTCTCGCAACAGAGCGACTTGCCGTGACTTTTTGGTTTTTAGCGACCAGAAATTCTTATCGTTCTCTTCTCTTTTTAAAATTTAAATACTGCTCTGCGTCCCTATTGCACGATTCGGTTCGGCTTCTTTGATATTTATCTCGATCGGTGAATTCATCGGCATGCTAGTTGATTTTGGTGCCGAATGGCACTGCCAACTGAGATGTACTCACTATCACAACATTGTCGAATGGCCTTGCCATTCGATAAAGCCGACCATAATGGAAATGCGGTTTTATATTGGTCTGAGAGAGACAATCTAATCGAACTTTGAATCCGCGCCAAGAAAAGTGTTCGAAATCAATCAACTGATCGAAAGAAGGCCGAAAACATTTACGAAACGTTTCAGTATTTAAAAACAACTTTCCTAAATTTTAGAATAGAAATTTTTATATCTATTTATTAATTCGTTGTGCACCATTTGAACAAATTTAATATTTTGCTGCACTCCAAAAGCTTCAAATGAAAATAGGATTCTTGCAATAAAAATTTTAGATACTTTTTTTACAGAATATATTATAAATATATTTGTAATTATTAATATATATTTAAAATATGATTTATTATTATTTTGTTTTAAAATTTAATTATAATATAATATGTAATATCGCTTGAAGCACTTGTCTGGATGAAGGTTCAGATTTTCTTTAACATTAAATTTAGATGCTAAAAATTCAAATTTGCTATAAATATTTAAAAACATAATAATGAAACTGCATAAAGCGAAATATTAATATAATGTAGATATTGAATCATGTAACAAGCATAAAAAATACTTTTAATTAAAAAAAATTATGTAAGAGAAATATATATATATATATATAATTTTATATAATAATTTTATATTTATTGAGCTCGACGTTAGAACTGCTGAAATAAAATATAAGGATTTATCAAATTGCTTGTTGATTTATGATAATGATGCTATTAAAGCGTCTCGTTTCCGAAAAAAATAAAATTAAAAATCAATACGATATTTTTCATGTATTTACAGATAGCTGTGAATTTGGTTCAAATCATTATTTCTTACTATGCGGTCTCGGAGGCATTTTGTCTTGCGGCATCACTCACACCGGTATCACCCCCTTAGATTTAGTCAAATGCCGAATTCAAGTGGACCCTCAGAAATACAAATCGGTGTTCAATGGATTCCGAGTAACTATTCTTGCTAATTATTCACTTTTATAGATCTCTTCTAGATATAATAATAGATATATATATATATAATAATGTTGTATAATAGATATAATAATATTTATTACGGACTTTGCTTGTAGGTAACTTTCGCCGAAGATGGCACTCGGGGATTGGTTAAAGGCTGGGCGCCTACTTTCTTTGGCTATTCCATTCAGGGAATGTTCAAATTTGGTCTTTATGAAGTTTTCAAAGTTCAGTATTCGGCGATGGCTGGCGAAGAGCTTGCTTATGAATATAGAACAATTTTATACTTAATATCATCAGCTTCGGCAGAATTCTTTGCAGATATTGGTTTAGCGCCGTTTGAAGCTGCCAAGGTAATTGGTTGTCAATAGTTTTTTTTATATTATTAATTTTTTCATTTTGACGTATTAGTCTACACGATAAATTTTTTAAATTGCAGGTCAAGATACAGACTACGCCAGGGTATGCTAATACTTTACGACAAGCAATGCCAAAGATGTATGCGGACGAGGGCATTACTAGTTTCTACAAAGGCTTAGTGCCACTATGGCTGCGTCAAATTCCATATACCATGATGAAATTCGCCTGTTTTGAGCGCACCGTTGAGCTTCTATATAAATATGTAGTGCCCAAGCCTAGGTCAGAATGCAGTAAAGCTGAGCAGCTAGTGGTTACGTTTGCAGCTGGATACATCGCCGGTGTATTCTGCGCTATTGTATCTCATCCCGCTGACACGGTAAGTTTTATTATATCTCCATTCATACATAAAAAAACAGTAACAAAATAAAACGAAACTGTCGTTATTCATCCCAATCATCATCGGTTAACTCTTTATATTCTTATGACTACATGTATTGACAAAGTTTTTTGTGTGTACATGCGTGTGTGCGCGCACGCGTGATTGTACTAGGAGTAAATACAAAAAATCGAAATTGACAAAATAAATAACATTATTTCTTTGACAAAAACAAATTTATTCAAACAAAATATATTTTATATTAATGCATTTTTGACATTTATAAGTTCCAGGAATATCAGGTCCCTAAATTAATTTTTATAACTGAACAAAATTGCCGTCGAAATATACTTTATTTACTTTCATCTTACTCAATTTTGAAGACTTACCTTCAAGCCATTATTTCATCATAATTTTATTTCAAAACATGGGTGAAAAATTTCATAATGCTGTTTTTTATTCTGTCCTGTGATTTTCTTCTTATAAGAAATAGAACTCCGCTATGTCCATCTGTCGGCGGCGAATGAAGAAGAATGAAAAGTTTAACATATTATAACAGAGTTTGCCAAAAGTTTCAGAATGGCTAATTATTTCAAAAAATATTGATTTATTTAAAAAATAGTCGAAACAAAAGTAAAATAGATTTAAAAAAAAGCTATTAGATATTGATATTTATTTGATTGGGTTGATATTGAGAAGCCTAGTCAAGGTCAACATAAAAATTTTTAATGGAAACTCTTATTTTTCATAACATTCTTTTAGCTGACGTTGAGACATTTCCAAAACACTGACCACAAACTTTTTTTTGATGAGAATTTTCAAAGTGTTATGAATCTTTAAAGCTTCATTATCATAGATATTAACATTACCCAAGTTAACATTACCCATAGGACTACTTTTTATCGACGATACGATCGTATCGTATGAGCCGAAATATTATGTAGTTGTATTAACTAATTTATTATTGTTTATCTAAATCAAAAATAAATTATTGCAATTATAATAATTTTTGAATATAATCCATTAAAATAGAAAACATAAAGGATTTAAAAAAGACTGAAAACTAGATTAATTTATTACAAAATAAAGACAATAAAAGGTACTTAGCTAGATAAACCATGTATGGATGCATGATCACTATTTGACATTTCTTGATTTATAAATAGTTCTTATAATTTTAAATTCTTTATATTTTGAATCTATAAATGTCTGGTCAGGTGGTGTCGAAGTTGAATCAAGAGAAGGGAGCATCCGCGGGTGAAGTCCTAAAGAAGCTTGGTTTCGGTGGTGTGTGGAAGGGCTTAGGACCCAGAATAGTCATGATTGGTACCTTGACCGCAGCGCAATGGTTCATCTATGACGCCGTTAAAGTCTGGCTGCGCATGCCTCGTCCACCACCGCCCGAGATGCCAGAATCTCTCAAGAAGAAACACGGCCTGGCATAAGTGCAGTGTAACGGGCGCGTTGCCGATTAGATCGTTTCGCTCAATCGTCGATTAGAAAAAAGAGAAACGTATAAAATAATTTCAATTTGATCTTCATATCGTACATTGTTGAACGATGTCTTATTTTATTTTGGAATATTTATTCTGCAGCATTATACAACAGCATCAATGGGCACACTGCCGCAAGATTAGATAAAACAATTGTCTTATAAATAGAAGATATAAGCCGATTCTATAACTGTCGGAGACACAGTAAATTTAACTCATAACAGCAACGAGTTACCTAGAGTAACTATAAGCTATTGTACATAAGATGATCGCTGTCAATAAAAAGACCGATTACTTAATCACATGTTATATTGTTTAATATCTCTCCTTTTTCCAAATATATATGAAAATGACGAGTGTGTGTGTGTATACATAATAATAATAATAATAATAATAATGATAATAATAATAATAATAATATAACAATTGAATCAAACATACAATACAGAGAATGTAATATTTTAAATAATTAAGTAACTATTGCTCGCTCTTGACCATTTTCCTTCTTACATTGCAAAGAATGTAATATTTTACAAGATATATCGATGATTTAATAAAGTTTTCGTTTTCTTATTGCAATCATATTGAACTATGATGTCAGAAATTGTGTGAATTTATTTTGTGTAAAATACGAAATAAATAATAATTTCAATGTCCGCTCATTCAATAATACTGATCCAAAATATATCAGAAGTTCTTTTCGGTTCATGAATTAATAAGTAACTATAAATCTTGATCAATAAGTGGAAGTGAATCAATAAAGGAAAATATTAAAAGGACTAAATTTTTATCTAAAAAGATATAAATAAAAGGAATAGTATTTTTTACAGATTTTGACCTCCTGAATAAAATACGAAATTATTAAAAGGCTCGTAGAGTTTAGGGAAAAATTGAAAATTTAACAAGAGCATGATGTATTTATAAAAATTTGGATGATGTATAATGTATACTACAAAACGCATCTATATGAGTTTTTTGAAGAGGAGAAGTAAAGAGATGTGTTTTATAATAACAAACGGAATCTTCTCAAAAAGCGCACGCAAAATGCTTCATCACTAGGATGAAGGCATGTGCTCAGATGTTCGTGTATTTTCTCGTATCGCATGCGGAGAACTGTTGCAAACGAGATCTGATTTCACCCGATTTATCCGAATTGATGATTCAGCAGGCATCGATGATCTCATTGAAAAATGTTGCTACTTTACTTCAAGGAACATCCGACACACTCGTACACAATTCAAAAAATTCACGGATGCGTTTAGTTCCATACATCATCCAAATTTTTATAAATACAACATATTCTTGATTAATTTTCAATGTGATACCTAGATCCTATGAACTTTTTAATAGTTTTATCGTATCCAGAATCAAAATTTACAAAAAAACACTGTTCCTTTTACTTACATCTTTTAGATAAAAATCAGCTCTTTTTTAACATTCTTTATTCTTGTTGTAAATGTGTAAGACATAGATTGAATTATATGTGCACTTACTAAAGTAGAATAAAAAAAGAATTTTTTATATATTTTACCAATGCATATTATTGAACCAACATAATAGGAAATGAAAAAAAAAATTTAATTTCAACATATAATGCAAAAAATGCGATTTCTCACTTCTAACAATAAACATTATTGTTGCATAGTATTCATTGCAAAGTACATTATATCTTATTTCTGCAGTTTCTTCAATGCAGTATCAATCATCTTACAAAATCAACAAGTATAAAAATATAATTCTTATATATTATAACATAAATGAAAAAACACTCTTTATAAATGAAAAAAACAAAGGATAATGGTTCAACGAGTAAATCAAATAAATAAGTAAAAATGCCTATACGAGCCTCCACAGATATTGGTGCGTAGAAATATATATTTCAAATTGATTATAGAAGAAGAATGTATTTGCTATGTTACAGATGAGCGCAGACGTTTCGACTCTAGATTTGACTCTAAGTTCTTTTCAGTGCAACAGTTATAATGAAATATAAAATATACATATAAAATATACATATAAAATATACTGATAAGCTGATCTCTCCTCTAAATAGAGATATGTTAAAAATAAATTTGTCCAAATTAACTGTCATAAAATAAAAGTTTGAATTAATAGAATTGTCAGAATAAAATAAAGAGTATAAATGATTTTGATTTTATATGTGAATCAGAAATTTCAGAAATCAATCGTTTTTTAAATTGATTTCTTCATCTAACATTTCAACGTTCATCTAATCAAAATCATGATTATATTTCGATCGATAGTCAGTGATGACAGAAGATTGTGAAGTGTTCCTATTCGTGTGCTCACCAATCCTAGTTTTTAATGTTCTATGAGTTTGTCCCATATACCTCGCACAATTAATTCTATAAACGACATTGGGCGGTAAAAAAAGGGTCTTTGTGAATTTTGATAAATCTTAATTTGTTTTTTTAATACTAAAAAAACCAGTTTGCAAAAGGACACATTTTTGAAATAGTGTATAAATTTTTTGTGCAATCAAAGATACGTAAGATATGACAAAATATGGCTGCTTTTTTGTTTCTTTAGAATTGTTAATATGTTCTTTGTTACTGTTATTGTGGTGGAAAGATTTTAAAATTAATCTTTTTTGATGGTGGAAAAAATTAGATCCAGAGAGTAACAATTATCTAATAAAACTTCAATCATAAAATCGAAGTTTTCCTTGTGGAATTCTGGATGAGATAATAATAATAATAATAATAATACTCTGTCAATGAGACTTATAATGGTACCTTTTCTATGTATAAAAGAGATGTTGAGAATAAAAATTAAGAAAGCGGCCAGAAAAAATTGGTTTATGGTACCAATTAAATATTATATAACCATCTCTCTTGAACAGTGTAAGGTCCAGAAAATTTAAACTCTCTCCTTCCACTTCCATAGTGAACTTTAGTTTAGAGCAGTGGTCGCAACGAAATGCCCTTTTCGAGCCGATTTCTGAAGCGACGCCTACTGTCCTCCCCACTACCGTTCAACGCTCGGCGGCCGAGCCGCCGAGCGCGCGTGTGACGCTATGCTTCAAGAGCGTCCCCATATCAGAAATATGACGGAATCGCCCTTCCGTCAAACTATTATTAAAACACTAAATTGTTTATATTATTAATGTATTACATATGTTTTATAATAATATAGTTGTGACTTTACGTGTATGTGTAGTTTTATAATAATGTATAATAATTAGTTTCGATAATATCTTTCCACATCACCCGTGAGGTACTATTATTGACGCGTTTATATATATTATAAAATATATTATTATAAACTATATCATTATAAAACATATATAACATTAATAATATAAACAATTTAGTGTTTTAATAATAGTTTGACGGAAGGGCGATTTCGTCATATTTCTGATATGGGGACGCTCCTGAGGCATAGCGTCACACGCGCGCTTGGCGGCTCGGCCGCCGAGCGTTGAACGGTAGTGGGGAGGACAGTAGGCGTCGCTTCAGAAATCGGCTCGAAAAGGGCATTTCGTTGCGACCACTGGTTTAGAGTGAAAGGAATTGAATTCGATGATCATTAAGATCATTAAGATAAGAATTAGCAGTAGCCAGCGCAATGTCATCCACATATTTAAAATAAAAAATAGGTTTAAATGATAGGCTTTCGAGAGTTTGTAATTCTAGTAATTGTAAAACTGCGACTATTGGTGAAATATGGGAACTCCAAAGGTTCGTTTATAAAGATTTTTTTATTGTTAAACCGAAAGAAGGTGGAATCTAAGATAAAGTTGATCGCTATTAAAAATTCTTTTTAATCTTTTTAATTCTTTTTAATTCTTTTAGGGAAAGTGATGTGTTCCTCAACGTAGGACCATTTCTCATTCAAAATTTCAATAATAAGCTCATTAAGAACATTGATGAACAAGGAAATCATCCAAAGAAACTAGATTGTGATGGTCTGTGTAAATTAGAGTTTTTTAATTAAATTATAACTATTGCCAATGTGACCGGATGCTATCGGTAAACTGCATTGTAATATATTGTGTAAATAAGTGGCTAGATTGTATAGAAGGCTGCTGGTCAATGAGACAATACTTACTTTATATCATTCACAGACAGTATAAGTATCTTGCATAAAGGAAAATAATAATGAATATGTAGTTGCATTTTGTAACTGTATATTCATATGCAAATTGTACATTTATATCAAAAGGCAACTGCATATTCATTCCTCCATCATGCATCAATATAGTTATAACAATAGTCATAACAAAAAAAAAATATATCTTACAGTATAATAGAAAACTGTTTTTCATTATCTTGAGGCTATTTCATTTCGAAAATAAGTGATGGCGTCCTGTATAGTTGCAAAGATTTTCAACGACATCACCCCGTATACATATAAGTCACATTTCTTGATTGTTTCAAAAATAGGACTAGGACAATTGACAAAATAAAACTCAATATTCACCTGCGTGAACTCCTCTACGATTACATGCAGTACCTGAATGCTACTGGGATCGATGTAACTCAACGCGCTCATGTCCATAATTATACACTGCAATTCGCATATCCCTCTGGAGTTTTTCTCATCCAAGAAGTGACCTTCTTCGACCATTTTTTTTCTATCCTTAATAATTTTTTGCGGACACACTCCTACAAGTCTGTATACAATGGACTTGAAATAGCTATTATTGGCGAAATTCAAAGTCCCACAATAGTGAAAGATTTTTATTCCATGTATCTCTACTGCCTAAAAACGAAAATATAAATTTCAATAAAACTGATTAATAACTCATGTTTTTTGATTTATTTGATAAGTCTTACCGCTTTGTATCTACCCATGTCCAAGTACAGATCTGTACGCGGTATATGACCCAATAAACACGTATAAGGCCGAATAACTTGCAGTAGAATAATGACCAGCGACACGAGTAATCCCGCGAGCAATCCGATATCGATATTTATCAACGTTACAACGAGAAATGTTACAATCCAAATGACAGTGTCGGCTTTGCTCAGTTTCCAAAATTTAACGAGCTGATTAATTTGTTGAAACATTCCTTTTAACGCTACCTATGTGAAAAGGAATTATATGCTTTTTTTACGATTTTATGCGAATTTTCTTTTATAATACAATTCTACACATACAACTATTATGGAGGCTAAAACACATCTCGGTAGAAGCTCAAAAAATGGCCCAATCCACAAAAGTATAATGAGCAATAATAAACAGGATATGATGCTCGCTATCTGCGTGCGTCCTCCGACGGTTTGCTGAATAAGAGATCTACTTAAGGAAGCCGATATTGGCATGCATGAGAAGAAAGAACCCATTACGTTACTGAAGCCCTACATTAGAATAATTTTTCAGAAATTAAGATCAATACGATAATTGGATACCAAGATATTAATATCTCACCATTGCAAGAAGTTCCTGATTCGAATCTATCTCGTAGCTGAGCTTTTGTGCGAATATTAACGCCATTGATATAGTGATAGTATACGAAACCATAGTTATTGCAATACTATCAACCAATACTAAAGGTAATAATTCGAAACTTGGCACTTCCGGCTTAGGCAATCTATTTAAAAAACATAAAAATATTTTAATAATATCTAAATTTTTAAGTAGATATTATAATTTTTTGAAAATATTAAGATAAAAAAACTTTATTTACGTACCCCGTAGGAATATGGCCAACAGTTTCAATATCGTAAATATTTGATAAATCACAATATCGAGAGACTAATGTCCCACCAACCACTGCTATAAGTTCAATGGGTATTGGTATGCTGCATTTTTTGCTCATTCTTGGCTAGTGGATAAATCGTATATTTTATATTATATTTTTAGCTTTTATAAAGTTCAATTAAAACATTAAATTAATATACTATTTACCTTTAGAAATTCATTGTTAAAAACAAGAATAATAATTGATACAATTGATACAATCGCAGCAGCTATATTGGTATTCTTTATTTCTTTAAATATATCTATAACAGTCTGAAAAGAAAAAGAATAATTGTTCTTATTCCAATAAGCAAAATGTTAGCAGAATGTCGACAGACTGGCAGCAGATTTGGTCAGAAAATGTCAGCAGATTGACATCAACTGCGGTTCCATTCTGTTTCCATTCTGTCGACAAAATCTGCTCACATAATAAGACAGCAGATTGGCACCAGAAATCAAGAAAAATCTGCTGACAAAACCTAACAGATTAACGGCAGAAATCGAGCAAGCTCTGCTGCTTTTATAGGTATTTAATTTGTGACGTCATTGCTACTGAAAAATCTTCAAAAATGACCTTTTCCTATTATTTTTATTTATTTTTAAAATAGTAACTTTAAACATAATAAATAAAAAATAATATTAAGTTTTATTAACAAAAATTAATATAGTTTACATTAAAGCACATTAGATTTTGAGAATATATTCTGAAGATTATATTTTAAAATCATAAAAATATCGTAGTTTTTCTTCTTTATACTAACATCAATGATCATTTTCTAACAACTATGCTTATTAGCTTCCTTGGTGCAAAATCAAAATCATATCGCACTAATAAGTGTACGCATAAATAATAGAAGTAGAAATAATTGAAACATGTTTCAGTTTCAATAGATTTCAATTATATAAAGATCTCAACAAATTTTAAATACGAGAAATGGATACCAATGGATACTATCTAGCGGCAATCTTGGAAGTATTCAGTGACAGCGCAGATCTTGCTCGATTTCTGTGATCAGTCTGCCGTCAGATTCTGACAGCAGGTTTTGATTTCTATCGCCACTCTGCTGGCACAGAATGTCAACAAGTTCTGTCAGATTTCTAGCAGCAATTTGCCGACATCATCAGATATTACAGATTCTGTGTGAAATTTGTTGCCTTTCTGGCATTTGAAATTTATAACAGGCTCTGCTCAAAATCTGTCTCTTCAGGTTTAGCTATTTGGGATGTTATATTAATTCATAATTTGATAATAAAAAAATGCACGATTTTATCTTGTCCACATAATTATTGCATATAGTTCAAGAGCATAATATGTAGATTTATACATTTTATTATTGAAACATTATATTTATGAAATTATATTAGAAATATTTAAAGGAATTTTCATGATAAAGTTGGACATATTGATATTTATATAAAAAATAATATTTTCGAAATTGATAATTTTTACTCTGTAATGGATTAATTGATTGCGTTCAGCAGAAAAAATAGCTTAATAATAAGCACTTTGCTGATTGGATTATATTTTTATTCAGAAGAATAATCCTATCTGAATTTTTTTTTCAAGTATTTAATCAGCGCAAAACGCTTATTAAGCTACCTTTTCTTCTGAATAATATTAGTTACGTTCAGAAAACATAATGATTGAGCTTGAAATGAACCAGGCTTTCAATTAGCGCGGTCTAGCTCGCGGGCAGTGGTCCAGGATCGAAAGCGGTGGAAAAGGAAAGAAGGCCAGCGTTTATATAATACAAAAGAATATTTATTCAATCTAGACGCGGGAAGGACGTGGATTACAAAAAGACCGACAGTGCGTTACAAGGCGCGAGACACGTATGTTACAGATAGGTAGAATAGGTACGTTACAATACCAGTAGACGGAACGCATGCGTTACAAGGCGCGAATGGTCGCGAGCGTGAAGCGTGGCGTCCGCCGGCTGGAACGGGCGGGAGCGTAGGAAAAGCACGGCTGCCGAAAACTCTCGGCGGAGGCTGAGAACGCTCAACCCCCTGATTCTTGCCGTGTCCCTCGAGGTGGGAGCGATGCGATCGACTGCCGAGAACGCTCGACGGAGGCAGAGAACGCTCTAACCCCTTGTCTCGTCGGAGACTCGGAGAGAAATAGCGTGAGCGGTCGACTGTCGAAAACGCTCGACAGAGGCAGAGAACGCTCTACCCCTTGATCTCGTCGAAGGCTCGTCTTGCTCTGAGAAACAGGCTCGGGATCTCAGGCTCAGCTGATCGGGCTGCTAGCCGGCGAGCGAAGTCTCTCTTCTGTTAAAAATGCTCCTTTTATACAAAATAAAACGCGCGGGAATTCTCGGCGTCCTTCGGCTTTCTCCGTTATTGTTTATCCCCACACGGAGCTGAGATAAACAATATTCGGTCGAGCGAGATGTTTATCAGCGAAGTTCGGGATTTTTCGGGCGCCCTTGTTTAGTGATTAGATTTTTCCCGGCAAAAAATTATTATTTTTAAAAGTCAATAATTTCAATACAATATTAATATTAGTGATAATATTAATTATAGTTTCATATTTATAATGTTATATTTATTTTATATTTGTAACATTACATTTTTTTCTTTATAAATTATGATGAGATAATAATAATCTTTATTTAATCTTATTTTTATCGATATTTTACATTTGAATTTCCTGTCTTTTAAGCAAAAGGCGGAGCTAATATCATTAAACTCATATCAGAGATTGAGATTGGATTGGATTTTGATCAATCAAAGTAAAGTTCATTAAACTTGAAATTGGTTTTCTTTCTCTTGACTGGTTATATTTCTAATCTCATTTTCAATTTCTAATGTGATACGAGCTTCAGGGATGTTCATTACATGTTTCAATAGAAACAGGAGTGGGGATTGGCAGTCCACGTTTCTATAATTAAAGCAGATAATAAATAAGATCAAGTGATAATATGAGTGGTTCTTGCTTTCAGTTCTTTGCTGGATATAACAAGGGAACCTCGTGAACTCGAAAATTCTGATTTTGATGAAACTTTACATACATGTAGGAGAGGTAAATAGATGACTTTAGAAATTATTCGTTGTTGCCTAAAAACGGTTCTAAGGGGTGAAACCACCCTTTATGTATAGAGAAGCTTTTTGTTGTTGACGATATATCTCGAAAATTATTCGAGATATCAAAAAATGTTTCATACAAAAGTTTTATGATAAAAACACCTCTAATTAATATAAGCATAAATAAAAGTTTGAAAAAATAATTGTTTAAATAAATTTTTTTAAATTTTTTGAAAAAAATTAATTTTTCAAAATTTTATTTATATCGTTAAACAGAGATATTTCCATCATAAAACTTATGAAACATTTTTTTGATATCTTGAATAACTTTCGAGATATATCGAGAAAAGCAAAAAGGCGTTCTACATGTGAGAGATGGTTTCTTCCTCTACAATCGCTTTTAAGCAGCAACTATTTTCTAAATTTATATATTTATTTGCTTACATGTATGTAAAGTTTTATCGCAAAAACATCTTCATTTAATTACATGAATACAATTAAAAAAAAAAAATTTTTTTTCAAAAATTTATTTTTGGTATCTCTTACATGAAATATTTGTTGTTTTTATATAAAATATCTGTATTAAACATTACTCTTACATAAATATTTACATTAAACGTGCACAACTTCTATTGTTGATGATGTTCTCCATAATCACCTTGTTGAGAGCGTGTTTCCTATGTATACAAATATATAAAAAAATTAATTAAAAACATTAGTAATAATATGTACAGAAATATTTATAACAAACATTATTATAATTATTTAGATAAAAATCTTTACTTACAACCTATATTTCATAGTGTTTACAATCATGATATTCCTCAAAAATGATGCATACAAAAATATTTCTTGCGCCAGGAACATCGTATTATAGCAAGTACATCACATATGAAACAGCGTGGTATTTCTTGTACATCTTTTCGGAGAAACAAAAGTCTACTGGATTTTCAAACTGTGATGATCGTTCTTCGATGTAGCCACTTTTAAACCATATTTAAAAAGTTTATAAAATATGGAGAGAATAATTATATATGCATCAAAGATTGTAATTTAATATTATTTCTCAAGTGCAAATTAATATTATAATTTAACAACAAAACGTGATCACTAAATGTCCTCACAAAATTTTTCCATATTCTAATCCACTAATTCCATATTCTAAATATCAAGAGATTGAATCATTCCTATGGTTTTTTTTTTAGTATTGTTAAAATCCGTACATCTTTATTTTCAGATGGCATAAATTCTTGTAAACTCGCGAGACAATATCCGCTCCAAGAAGCTAATAATATACTAAAGCTTCCAGTTGCGGGTAAAAATACATTTGTGAACCAAGACTGAAAGTGTTGTGTAGTTAATTTTCCTGATTTTGATGCTGCGATAAAAACATTTGCAGATCTAAACAAAGTCTCTTCTACGCGTGGTCCAAAACTTCCACTGGCTTCTTTCACTACCAAATAAAAAGGTAATAATAATTGCCTATTTGCAGAAATTGTAGGCATAATGGCATAGCTATGCGTAACTGCTGATTGTGATTGAACTATTGTTTCGATTGTTTTCACACTTTGTGTTGTCAGTGTTCTGCCTGAATGTTTCCAAATTGAACTTGAACAAATTGAACCTACTTTTGTCTGCGTTATATATATTTTGTATTTTGAAAAGATATCTATAAATGATTTCACAGAACTTATAAATATATTTCTTGACATGCAATTTATAATTGTTCTTGATTCTTTGATGAACGGTTTATAAATTTTGTTATTTTTCTTGACACAATTCCGTGCTTTCTTTTAACATTTAATATCCATGTTGCTCCTGCTTTAAAATGAAGAAAATTAATTTCTCTTTTTGCTTCTAGTGCCCATCGTCGCAGATCTAAATCATGAATAATTTTGTTTTCGTCATTAGCATTTCTGAATTTTTTTCAAGACATATTTAGAAATATATAACAGTTTTTCTCTATGAGAACCATCTTTTTGTAGGGAAAATTCCCATTGATACAGTTGCGGCAAGGATTTTACCTTTCTAAACCGATGCTATATTATTGATAAAGAATAACCTTTTGCCTTTTTTCCACTTTTCCAAAATTTAACAGCTTTTCTTTTATAGTCATTATTTATAATTTTGTTTTCTTCCGATGTACAACTATCTTCTTCCTCATCTTTACCATTTTCTTCAAGTTCTTCTATTTCATCAGCTGCGACAAATTCTGCTTCAGATAAGTTTAAGTCCCAATAGTGTTCAAATTCTAATATAGTACCAGTCTGCATAGGAAATGATACGCCATTCGTTGAATTTTTTATAATATTTATCGTAGCATGTAATTCGATTTTTTTTTTCATTTATGTATAGGTGTTTGTGAAATATTTGAAATTTGAAACGAAACAATTAACATATTAAGAACATTTACAGAATTTATATGTAACATTTTGCTTTGTTATTCTAAAAATATACTTCTAGACACTTCTTAAGAAAATTAAATCTTTTACACTTCAATGACACGTTAAACTTGCTGGTTACATTTTATACTGTATAATACGTGCAATATTTCCGATTTATATAAAATCTTATCACCTTATTTACACATATACACATATCATTTTATATATATCTTCTTTATATTAGAATCTTTAAACTTGGCGAGAGATACGACCGTATTTTTTGATATGATAAATTATCACAAAATATTCTCACATACATTGTACTTTGCATTGTGATTAAGTGTAAGTGAGTAATATGCTGTTGACACATGATGGTTCTTATGGAGAATCATGCACTGTTCGTCACTTATTCTTCACTCATAACTATTATTTTTGTTTAAGATATTTTGTATAAAAGCAACATATTTCATATAAGAGATTCCAAAAATAAATTTTTGAAAAAATTATTTTTTAAAAATTGTATTCATGTAATTAAATGAAGACGTTTTTGCAATAAAAACTTTACATACATGTAGGAGAATAAATACATAAATTTAGAAAATAGTTGCTGCTTAAAGCTTCTAGGAAAAGAAACTACTTCTCACATGTAGAGCGCTTTTTTGCTTTTCTCGATATATCTCGAAAGTTATTCAAGATATAAAAAAATGTTTCATGGGTTTACCTCTGTTTAACAATATATATTATACAACTAAAATTTTTTAAAAATATTTTTTTTTCAAAAAATTAAAAAAAAAATTTATTTAAACAATTATTTTTTCAAGTTTTTATTTATGCGATTAATTAGAGATGTTTCTATCATAAAATTTTTGTATAAAACATTTTTTGATATCTCGAATAATTTTCGAGATATATCGTTAAAAGTAAAGAGCTCCTCTACAAATAAGGGGTTTCACTTCTTATGGCTCTAGCACACAAGACGCGATAAAGTGGCAAAGCAGCAACGCGGCAATTCGGTGGCCAATCACCGTCTTGCTTTCTAATGGCTCCGTGCTGGAGCGTTGTCGCGTTGCCGCTTTGCCACGTCCTGTGTGCCAGAGCCATTAGAACCGTTTTTGAGTAGCAACAGATAATTTCTAAATTCATTTATTTATCTTCCCTACATGTGTGTAAAGTTTCATCAAAATCAGAATTTTCGAGTTCGCGAGGTTCCCTTGTAAGTGTAAAAATCAATTCTAATAAAGAATCACTGAGTGCTCACTGATCTGCTTTGTCTGCTGAACGCAGTTATTGATAGTATGCAGCACAGATGTAATCAAAGCTCGCGGTGACTCGAGTGATTTAACTAGGACTGCATTCTACTTGACGTTTACAATGCTCTTAGAATCATGTTGTTGTTTATCAAACGTTAAACAAAAACGAATGATATTTGCGAGCGTTAAATAGAACGCACTTTACGAGAATAATTCGAAAAGTTCTCTAACAAAGAAAACGATTTATGGCAAAAATTTTTATTTTTCAACGTAGTTTTCTTTCAACTCAATACACTTATTCTAATATTTTAATGAAATTTTAACTTTTTTATATCGTATGTATAATACGATTTCTCTAAATCTTCAAAATAAGCATTCAATTTCATCGATAACGTCAGGATTTGAATTAAATTTCTTTCCAGGCATTTCTTTATATTTGGAAAGAGGAAAAAATCATTGAGGGCTAAATCTGATGAATGTGATAAATCTGATCTAAATATGGTGCGGAATCCATTCAAAACACAATTCATGTAATTTTGTGACTGCAATTGAAGAAGTGCGAGCACATACATTGTCATGGAAAAGCTTTTTTTCTTTATGAAATAAGACCTTAATAGCATTATTTAATTAATTCAATAATGCTGCATATACTCTCTATTGATGGTCAACAAAATCAACAAGATTCTTCCTTTTTCCAAGTAGTCGATGTATAATCATCCATGAAAATCCAAAAAAACAGTCACCTTTTCGATTGATGGAACTTTTTGCCTTCTTTGGAGCACTTCCCGTTTCCTTTCATCATTGTTTTATTTCTGTGTTTCATGTTTCATCAACAGAGTTAAAGTGCCGCAAAAAATGGTTGGATTAAACATGTTTAAACATGTCCAATACAGTCCTTTCAGAAACCTCATTCGAATGCGTTTTTGATCGACTGTTAGCAAGCGCGGCACTCATAGCGTTGAAAACTTTTTCATATGTAAATGTTATAATATAAGATGTTGTAAACGCGATCATTTGAAATGTTTACAATGTCAACAGGTTCACGCATTTTCACTCGTCAATCATTCAACAGTATTATGGATTTTTTCAATTATTTTACTAGTCTTAGCGATTTAAAGACATATGACACGTTTAAATTCAGCAGTCTATTTTTTACAGTTGAAAACGATCTAAGACTTGTCCAAAATTGAATCAATCATTTTTTATTTTGGTTAGCATTAAACTTTTTAAAATAAAGTATTTTATCGATATTTATCCATTTTTTAAAAACAAAAATTGTTTGTACAACCAAAAGAAAACAAAAAAACTAATAAACGCATCAGAACTTTGCTGGCAGAAATTTTATCAGTAGCTTTCTGCAGGCTCAAACTTGTTAAAAATTATAACAATTTGATTTTTCTGGCGCCATCTTTGTATCAGAACGAGAATTTTCCGAACTCATAGATATTAAGACTTTTTAATTAAGTATTAAAGTTTATATTGATTCTCGATAACGCGACCATTCGAGCTCCGACTATTTTAGATTTATTGTCACAAGACAAAACAAAGTCAACAAGGTGTTTACTAAAATCTTGAAAAAAAAAACTCCGAGAATTCCTAGATTTTCCAAGTGTTTCTATTAAAAATTCTAAATAAAATTAGAAAGAATTTTTTAATGCAATTTTAAAATAAATTAGAGCAATACAAATAAACTATATGTATTGTAAATTATTAAAAGACAAGAATTTCACAAGACTGTATCTATATGTTTTTCTATAATTGAAGCCGCAAAACCTATAAGATAGAGGGAAGTTTTACTACAATATAATATCAGTAAGATACTTTCTTCTGCCGTGCATTATCTTCTTTGTCCTGATTTTTTTTATAAAAATTCGCGTGATATACGAGAATGTATATGAATGTACGTGGACGTGTATGCCATATTTATTATAAACTGATTATATTATCAAGAAAAAAGATCAAAGAAGCAATGTTTTCAAAAAGAGATAGAATTTAAAAGTAAAATTCCAAAAAATTACTTGTACGGATAAAATTTCATGAAGCCCGTATCAGACTAGAGATTGAGATCAAATTGAAATTTGATTGAATCAAAGCAAAGTTCACTAAACTTGAGATTGGTTTTCTTTTTTCTGATTGGTTAAATTCCAATCCAATCTCAATCTCAATCTCTAGTCTGATACGGACTTCAAAATTCCCGATTTTCAAGAATAAAAAATAAATTGTTCCTTTCCCTATTTGTACGGAGTCATTTAATTAAGGTGCCATTTTTCACGTTGTATTGTAAGAGTTATTGGAGAAATTTTTAATGTTTCCGTCCTAGGAAAAAAGTTACATGATCATTATCTAGATAGTAAATATCCTGATCAAAAATGTGTATTTGTGAGTATATGTACGTGTAGTTGTGAATGTGTGTCTATAGTGTAGTGAATTCGAATCCATAGGTTTGCTAAAAACCATGACATAAAAAAAGACACATAGAAAAACATAAATAGTAAAACTTAAGCAATAAATAAATTGGTCAATTACCATAGAATGTAAAACAATAAGATAAACAGTAGCAAAAAATGTTGATTTGCTTAGACCCGATCTATAATAGATGTAGTAAACCTTAAGCCGTAAGAAATTGACTAATCACAGTCAAAAGTGAAGAGTACTAGATGCGCAACTAAGTTTCCGAGTTTCACACATGGAGCGCTAACGACACATGTAGTCGATAGACATACATGTCTAAAGTTGTGTTTTTTTTTATAGCTTGGACATCTGTCAACAATAACCAGTCATAATACCAACACATATCGCAACGAAAAAATATTTTTTCTAACAACGAAGATGTTGAGTTTTGTACCAAATAAACAGCATTTGCGGAAAGTTTTACTTTTCTGCTATAACTTGAAAAAAAATGCAGCTGAAGCACATCGTTTGCTTAAGGAAGCCTACGGCGAACATGCACTATCGAAAACTACCTGTGAAGATTGGTTTAAACGCTTCAGAAGTGACGATTTTAACACTGAGGACAAGGAGCGCTCCGGAAGACCAAAAACAATTGAGGACGCCGATTTGCAAACGTTATTGGATGAAGATGATACGCAAACACAAGATCAACTTGCGAAGGTATTAAACATGACTCGCCAAGGTGTTTCCAAACGTTTACATGCCATGGGAAAAATTCAAAAGGAAGGAAAATGGGTGCCGCATGAGTTGACTGAGAGACAGATGGAAAATCGAAGAACCACTTCTGAAATTTTGCTTTTGCGGCATGAAAGAAAGAGTTTCCTGCATCGAATTGTTACTGCTGAGAAATGGATATATTTCGAGAATTCCAAACGCAAAAAATCGTGGCTTTCACCTGGCGAAACATCAACATCGACATAGCCAAATCGCTTCGGAAAGAAGACAATGCTCTGCGTTTGGTGGGATCAGAAAGGAATCGTGTACTATGAGCTGCTGAAACCGGGCGAAACTGTCAATGGGCATCGCTACCGACAACAACTGATCAATTTGAACCATGCATTGCTCGAAAAACGACCAGAATAGGATATGGGACACGAACGAGTGATACTGCAGCACGATAATGCTCCGTGCCATCGCACTTCCATTATCCAGGACTTGGTTAGAGGGCGTGGATGGATGTGTGTCGCGGAGAGAGTGAAGTGAATCAGAATGAGAAATAGGAATATTAATAAGTTGTTAGAAGAACGAGGGAGGGATTAGAAAGATAGAGGAGAGTGAGGAGAATAAAGGAAGTTGGAGGCGTGGATAGCATTAARGTATTAAAAAAGTTAGAAAGGGATATAGAATGAAGGCGACAATAGAGGTTATGGCGAGAAAGAAAAGGGGAAGAGCCGCAAGCGYGGGAAGTGCAAGGAGTCGGTAAGGTAGGGAAGTTTTAAATAAGGGCAAGTAATTGTAGGAAGAAATGTTAACATAAGAATAAAATAAGGGGAACTAGGAAGTATAAAAGAAAGAGGAATAGAAAGAAGRAAAAAGAAGGTTAGGAGGTTAAAAGTTAAGATAATAGAAAACGAAGGCAGGTATCTTATGAAGGAAGGTACGTGAAAAGGGATTTGAAATAGAGAATCAAGGTAGGAGAATGCATGTAGGTTAGAGATAGCACAGATATCGGTCATGTAATAGTAAATGAGAGGATACATAAAAGATAGGAGAATTTAAGGTAAGGGAGAAGAGGAACGAAGACCAGCTGCCTGTAGGACTGAGRGTAAGGAGGAAGGAAGAGGATTCAGAAATGGAAGGAGAAGAAGAGGAAGGAAATAGAAGAGGCAAGGGAACGAAATAAGGAAACTGGACAACAGAAGAAAAAAGGAAATAGATACAAAAGGTAATAGTCAACACCGAGGAGTAAGAGGAGGAGRATGAGAAGAAAGAAGATAGAATTCAAAGTGTGGTGGGACAGAGGCTGTACGAAAAAGAGAAGATTGACACAAGGGAACTCTAAGGTATAGAGAAAGGGAAAGATAAAGAGGAATAGGAATARAAAGAAGGAAAAAGAAGGTTAGAAGGCTAAAAAAATTAAGACAATAGGAAACGAAGGCAGGAATCTTATGATGGAAGGTACGTRAAAAGGGATTTGAAATGGAGAATCAAGGCAGGAGAATGCATGTAGGTAAGGGAGAAGAGGAACGTAGACCAGCTGCCTGTAGGATTGAGGTTAAGGAGGAAGRAAGAGGATTCAGAAATGGTAGGAGAAGAAGAGGAAGGAAATAGAAGAGGCAAGGGAGCGAAATAAGGAAACTGGGCAACAGAAGAAAGATGGAAATAAATACAAAAGGTAGTAGACAACAGCGAGGAATAAGAGGAGTAGGATGAGAAGAAAGAAGATAGAATTCAAAGATTGGTGGGGCAGAGGCGGTACGAAAAAGAGGAGATTGATACAAGGGAACTCCAAGGCATAAAGAAAGGAAAAGATAGGAAAGAGGAGAAAGATGGAAGAAAAGAGAAAGCTAAGAAAAATACGGGAGACAAAACAGAAAGAAAGATAAAAAGAAGGAGAAGGAATTAATGAATCTGGGAAGAAGACGAAGGCACGGAGACACACAAATGAGGAAAAAAGGAAAAGGAAAAGATTTAAAAGAAAAAAGATAGGAAAAGAAGATTGGAAAAGACAACTTAAGGAGTTATTAGGGTTGAGATGGTTGAGAGGAAAAGGAGTGAAGAGGAAGAGGATAGGAAAAGAGAAGATGAAGAAGGAAGTTAGAAGAAGAGGAAATCAGGATAACAGAGAGGAAAATGAAGAACAGGAAAGCAGTAGATATAGACGGAAGGTTGATGGCGTAGAATGAGAGTTGGAAAGTTCAAGGAAAAGGGGAAGGTCAAAAGGAGGAAGGAAATTTAGAAGAAAGGAGGGTAGAAGAAAAAAATGGAGGAAGGAGAAGATAATCCGTGACACAGGACTCTGGGAAGTAGTAAGTAGACAGAGATAGGGACAGTAAGTGTAATAGCAATAAGTAGGCAAAGTAAGTTAATTTCAAGTAGGCGAAAGGTTATAAAAATATAATCCAAGTCTATCCTTGGCGACGAAAGCTGGAAGACTTGGCGAGTATTGAGTAAGRTTAGAGAAAGAAAAAGAAAAGTTAAAGAGGATGAAGAGTGATAAGAATTCAAAGGAGAGGAGGTTAGAAGAAAGGAAGGAGAGAGTAGAGGGTAATTTAGAATAGGGAGGTGTGGAAGAATGAGTGAAGATAAGGATCTGTCTGTAAACCAAGTCCCTTCGTGGCTATGTAAGCTGAAGTAAATAAATATCTATCTATCTACTTCCATTATCCAGGACACCATCAAAACGCTGAAATGGGATCTGCTACCGCATCTGCCGTATTCATCAGACTTGACCCCTTCCGATTACTTGTTCCGATCACTTGTTCCGGTCGATGGCGCATGGCTTGGCTGGGCTATACTTGGCCAATTTCGAAGAAGTGCAAAATTGGTTGGATGAATGGTTTCGGTCCAAAGACGCGTCGTTTTATCATCGCGGTATTCATGTATTGCCAGAAAGATGGAAAAAATGTGTAGCTAGCGAGGGAAGATACTTTGAATAAATTGAATAAATTGAATAAATTGAAAAAAAAACCATTTTTTGTATTTCTCTTGAAATTTTTCATTTTTCATTGATCAAAAAAACCCGGAAACTTACTTGCGCACCTATATATAATCGACTATGATTGGTCAATTTTTTACAGCTTGAGACTACACTTACTACACTTATTATAGAGCTTACTGCTCACGTCTTAGGACCTATTCAAACAAACTTGCATACATAACCGGAGCAAAAATAGTAAAAGTGACGGGATGAAAATACTATAGGGCAAAATAGGTGACCGATCACACTAGTAATCATCGTGCAAAAGCGGAATCCTGTGAATTAATATCTTTAGGTGACAAAATAGGCTTAAAATTTCAGAAGTTTCGTCAAAAATGTAATTTTTTTTAAGGAATATAGAGTATGCTTGCGTGATTAAAAATGGACACAAGTAACTCCTAATAAGTTTTTAACATAGTATCTAATCCCTTTAACTGGTTTTAAATCAATCAGAGGGATGGAAGTCGACTGAAAAATTCACAAAGGAAATCTCAAAAATATGCATTTTGATACAGGTAGACGTTGAGCGCAACCATGTAAAGTTAGCTCCCCAAAATTAGAAAAAAAACTTTCTATTCATTCACTCAACTGATTTGATTGCTCAATTGTTTGGAAATGTGTAAACAAAAATCTATTTATTTGTATGCGTGCGTGCGTGTGTGCGTGCGCGCACGTATGAACGTTTCTGAACATCTTTTATAAGCACATGATTGCATATTATTACAGACAGAGAGCGTGGCGTCCTTTCATCTTTTCATAATATACAAACATGTTCTTATAAAAGATATTAAAGAACGATCGCACGCACGCACGCACAGAGAGAGAGAAAATGAAAGAAAAAAAACATAAATGATATAAATTTGCTGGCATAAGAGCAAATTGACTTGCAAAATTTTTCTCTAATTAAATAATTTTTATATAGATATTATTTTAGATATTATTATATTTTATATATATTAACGAGACAATTATTCTTACAACTCTCATTTAATACGTATGTGAGTTAACATCTGAATATTCAAATTTCATATTTTTAAATAGAGTTCCCGCTTTATTTTGAAGAGACTAAGAGTTTCTTATAATTTATAATGAAAGTTCTGTTTATAACGATCCCAAATTTCAATTTAAAATATAGGGCGTTAACTTCTTATCGAAATTTAAAATCGAATAGTTCTGGGCGGCTTAATTTACGCTTAATTTTCGACATCGATACTTAGAAAATTTTTTGAAAATTCTGAGTAGTTCTGATTGAAATTTTAGGCAATTTTCGATAAATTCTGATAAAAAGTCTCATGGCTCAATACGATCAGACCAACGGTTTGTAAAATATTCGATATTTCAACGCCGATCGAAAATTTTTTAAGTACCAAAGTAATTCTTATTGGAGTTCTGAGTAGTTCCCGACGAGTTTCTAACGAAAAGTTTGATGGTTCAATGCGGATGATTGTATAAAATGATACGTATAATTTTTTAACGATTATTAAAATTGCTTTCCAAATTTTTTTTACTTTTAGATCTAGATTTTTAATCGTCAAGAATTCTTCGAAATAAAGAAAATAACACTCGAAAAAATGTAACTTGTATCTAAAAATCGATTTTTCAAAAATTTTTTATTTTTTGTAATGCTTTGAAATATTTTTTTATTTATCAGGAATTATAGATATTCGTAAAATAAAGCTATTAAACTGTTCAGAATTATTCGATTTTAAATTTCGATAAGAAGTTAGCACCCTATTTTTTAAATTTAAATTTGAGATCGTTATTAAACAGAACTCTATTATAAATTATAGAGAACTCATAATCTTTTCAAAATGAAGTAGGAACTCTATTTAGAACTATGAAATTTCAATATTGGGGTGTTAACTTCACACACTCATTGGATCGTAGTTGTAAGAATAATTGTATTGCTAATATACAGGGTGTCCGGAAGTTAAAAGAAAAATTTTTGTGAGCGGGTAGAGCATGTCAAGCTGAGTAAAAAAATTCTAAACCATTTTGCAGAATTCGCAATAGTTAACGAATTATTAATTATAGAAGATCGCCGTATCAGCGCGCGCGGCAGGATAGGACCGCCTCAACCAGACGCTAGCTTGCCCGGTGGGGCCAGCTCGATCGGCCGTCGCCGCGCCGTTGCTAGGGACGCGAGGAGTTGTTTACAATGACGCTGGAACTTCTTACATATGATAAATTCCTTTCTTTGAAAATGAAATTTTGAATAGCGATTATTCTCTCTCTCTCTCTCTCTCTTTCTTTCTCATTATTTCTAATCAGTATCATGTTGCGACATAATTTTAATTCATGGAATTATTGTTATGTCAATTTTTATGACACAGAGTAAAGGCAGCAAATATGGAATAGGTTATTAATATGGAATAGGGGCTTATTTTTTTAAACAAAGCGTTGCATTCTAGTGGCAATCACTGGAAGTTGTTGCAATTGTTGTCAAACGTGCCATATTAAATAATAAACTCGATGCGACAACGAATTTTTAATATAAGCATTTATTTATTTTTGTTGCGTCTGGAATGTGATAGCACTATCTTAAAAAGTGTTCTTACAAGCTGACTGTAAGTTATTTAATGTTTATAGAACATAGACGCTTTTAATAATGTTGCATGAATAATATTATGCCGTTTAATTGCGATTTGTCTTTATTGAAATGGGAAGAGTTTGTGCGTCACATATTAAGATGTGTTGGTAATATGAAATAATTAAATTATTATGGAATAAAAAGTAGAAAATATAACATTTTTGTTCTTTTTATAAATAATAAAGAATATTTTTGATGTTAATTTGATGTTTATTTTAATAATTTAACGATTTAGGATTTGATTTTATTGTCCATGTTCATAATGTAATTTTATTTATGTGCTACATTGTACATACAGTAAATGTATGATTTTTAACAGATTTTTCGAATTTTCGATTTCAATTTACATAAAAAAATAAATTTGCACTTCATTTTTTATGTTATTTATTATTGTTCCTCAAATTTGACTAGTATTCCATATTATATCCCTTTCTTTACGCCCCTCATTTTCTCACTTTTTACTTTTTGTAAATATTGAAGTTGGACTTAAATTTTGGAGACTTTCATTTATTGGATGTTATAGCTAACATATTGCTTAAAAGTTTTAGGTTTATTAGAAGTCTTAATATGCATTTGTATCGGAGTAATATTAATTTAAAAATTCCATATTTGCTGCCTTTACTCTGTATCATAAAAATTGACATAACAATAATTCCATGAATTAAAATTATGTCGCAACATGATACTAATTAGAAATAATGAGAAAGAGAGAGAGAGAGAGAGAGAGAGAGAGAGAGAGAGAGAGAGAGAGAGAGAGAGAGAGAGAGAGAGAGAGAGAGAGACAGAATAATCGCTATTCAAAATTTCATTTTCAAAGAAAGGAATTTATTATATGTAAGAAGTCCCAGCGTCATTGTAAACAACTCCTCCCTAGCAACGGCGCAGCGATGGCCGATCGAGCCAACCTTATCGGGCAAGCCAGCGTTTGGCTGAGGCGGTCCTATCCTGCCGCGCGCATTAATACGGCGATCTTCTATAATTAATAACTCGTTAACTATTGCGAATTCTGCAAAATGGTTTAGGATTTTTTTACTCAGCTTGACATGCTCTACCCACTCACAAAAATTTTCCTTTTAACCTCCGGACATCCTATATATACACGGTGAGCCATTTTAATCGATCTATCTAAATATCTCTGTAGGTAAGCCACCTGCAGAAACATGATTCGGACAAAAATTATCGAGGACAATGGGAGCCATCCACCTGTACTGACTTTGACTTTCAGGTAGATTTTCAAGGTCATTTGAAGGTCAAATTAATTTTTTTGAATAGAAACCCCTATTTTTGACACCGGATTCGGAAAGAACGGGAAATTTTACGTTCGAGATGGTATAGCGTATATATTTTAAGTATTTAAAAAAATTTATGCAAAGTTTATTAGTGGAAATTAATTGTTCTGAAAATAAAATTGATCTATGAAATAATATCTATATGTTTAAACTTTATTTATAGAATAACTAATCTCTATGTAATAAAACTTTGCATAAATCATTTCGAATATTTAAGGTTTCTGTAGAAATAGAAAATTTATCGCTTCAAGTTGAAGTATTATAACAATAAAAAATTAATAACAAGTACAATATAAATAAACTGTAAAAATGTGTTGTTAACGTTAGTCACACAAGTGTGTTATATGTATATATTTTTATATACAGGGTGGACCATCTGAAGTGATCCAGTCAAATATCTCGAAAACTAGTAGGGATAGGGAAAAATGTTTCGTATGAAAAGTTTAGGGTTACAAGGGGGAAGTATGGTACTGACCTTGAAAAATCCTTGGAAGGTCATTTTGAAGGTCATTCAGGGGTCACGATGGTTTTTTTAAATGGAACCCCTAGTTTTTCACCATGGG
>JANQDE010000342.1:0-13920 GCA_037157785.1 Cephalotes varians | reverse complement strand
AAAAATATAAATATTAATACTTAGTTAATGCATACTTAGTTAATATATTCAATTTTCTTCTTATGCTTCATTTTTAAACGTTTTTATTTTTATGCGACTTTTTTGCATTCTTTTTAAATAACGTGATTCTTTTTATGTGATTTCTTGTTATACGGAACATTATATATTCACCGTAAAAAGAGAATTGAGTGTAAAATACTATTCTTATAGAATATTGAAAATACTGTACAGTGCAAAAATATATTTATATTTATTTTAATATTATAAATAATATTTATAAATATCTTATAAATATATTTTTTATATAATAATCACATTATTATACTATTTTATAAGAAAGTAAATTTCTAGCATATAAAACAATAAAAATTGAAAATAATGTGAAATGTTCCCTTGAAGTCTATTTTTGGCGCGTTTTAGTATTTTATAAGAATATCGGTAAGTCATCTTTCACGATAAAACCATTGACATAACCATTAAAATTCAACCTGTATTAAAATATTATATAATCATTGTACAGGGTGTCTTCTTCCCCGATCGCTGGACCACCTTGTGATGAAAAAGCTCTTCCGAGGCTGCTGGAGCCTCCGTAGAGTCCGCAAAGACCTTCGAGCCTACCGGAAACAACGGATGACTCGCGGCCTTGGTTGTTTAAGAACCGTGAAGGAAAACACGTTAAAACCAGGCGATGGGCGGAAAGCGGCAGGGCCCGCATGCTCTCCACAATGCTGCCAGAGCCGCCCAGAAGTATTCCGGAGTCTGAGTCTGGCGGCACAATTCTGTAACACGGCGTCTCGCGACGGCACTCGTTCCGAAGCGGAACGCCGTATAGTGCCTGCATCGGGGAATTATTCCCGGCACGGGTCGTCGCGGCGGGTGAGGGCTTAGAACGCGCGCGCAGGGCGTCGCGTTCTTGCCCAACATCCTGTCCGCGGGACCGTCCGAGTGGCGTTACTCGCAACGGTGCCCGTGGTCAGAGGTGACTCCTGAAAGTCATTGGGGCTTCGGCTCCGCCCACGGTTAGTAAGGAGCCGGAGGCCAGTGCCCCAGATGCCCATTCTGGACCGTGCCATATGTCAGTCCCCCGGGAGAACTCGGGGGCCTCCCTAGGATCACGTCTTTGGGGAAGTGAAAGCACGCCTTGGCAGCGGAACTGCTGCGGGTCGTGGGATCTAAAACAAAATGAGTGATGAACCTAAATCTAAACCGGTGAGTAAAGGAGGCGGGGAAGGCGAGTCTAAAGGCCCTCTCCTCGGCTACCAGGGACGACGCTGCCCCCGATACGGAGAGTTGTGGTGGTTGGATAAGCCCCGCAGGGATCCCTCCGCTTTTCCGACGGCCACCCCGAAATGCCGGAGGGGTGGTACTTGGTTTCGCGGAGGCAGAGGTATGAGGGAGTCGTGGAGAATCGGTGGATCCAGTCCGACTCTTTATGGATCGCGTCGGATTATCGTTACTTCCGAGGGTGGCTTAAGAGTCTTTGACCCAGAGTGAAGCGATTTTTCCTCCGATCCGTGTTCCGGATGGAACGGATGACGTACCAATGGGCGTGAGTAGGAGGAGTTCGAGCGGATCCCGGAGGCGGCCTGTTGTCGGGAATACGTGACTCGATTTGTGGGTTATATGGAGGGAGATGACTGGCTTTCTGGTGAGGAACTGTCTCCTCCTAACCCCGCATCCTTCTAGGATGGCTGGGAGTGGTGAGAGTGACGAGAGTGACGATGGCGAGGTCCTACCATCGTCGCTCACGAAGTGTTGAGGGATCCGGCGCGGATCGAAGTTCGACGACTTACTCGCGCCACTGAGGAGGAGAGCATGCGGGAGATTGAGATGATGGGAGTCTCCGACGGCTTCTCGTTCCCTCCCTGCTGACTCTTCGAAGGATGAGCCGACGGTACCGAGGGCAGGTCCCTCGAAGCCTCTGAAGCGAGCATAGGTGCCCGCGGAAAGATGGCTCGGAGCCGTTCAAGGAGCCGTCCCCGACCATCTCGGAGTTGATGGACAGGGCCTGCAACGGGAATATTCTTCCACTTCAGATGGAGGATTTGATCCCCGTGACTGATAGGCCGTGCGTGCAGCGTCCCCCGCGCGTCTGTTGCCCTGGAGGGGCAGCTCCGGTCTGCCGCCGTGCTCCGTGAGGACGGTGGGTATATGGCTGTTGAGCCGTCCCGGAGAGGGCAAGGAAGAAAAGAAGGAAGCATGTGCGGGGAACCCAGGGGATGGGTCCTCAACCGATTATAAAGCGCCCGGGGCCAACCGATCCGCCGGCGGCATCGGAAGCTGCTGTCGGGAGTCATGCCGTCGCGGTTCGGCGCCCGACACCTCCTGAAGCGGCGAAGCCACCTCCAAGACTGCGGCTGCCCCTCGGGGGGACCGCGAAGGAAGAGCAAAAGAAGAAGGTGAGGAAGGGGGATGCAGATCAATCCCCTCCTGGTTAGAGTGAGACGCCTGCCAAAGCCGCCGCTGCGCCACGTAGCGACGACGACTCTGGAAAGCCGCTGGTAAAAGACGACGAAGTCTCGGGGGGATGGGGTGGCGATACCGCCAAAGGACCAGCTACCCAAGATAAGCAGGTACAATAGGAAGACGACGATGCGAAGGCGCCTTCCTCGTACACCCGCCGTTGGAATGACGGTGATGCCTGGCGAGGATGGGATGGTACCGACGTTCGCCGACGTGTTGCGGCGCGCGAGGGCGGAAATCCCGGACGTGAATTCACGCTTCGGGATCAAAACCATTTGCCCGAAGAGTATGGCCACGGGGGGATTTATTGCTCGAGATCCCCGGGGCCGACGTCTCCCAGAAGGCGGACGCTCTGGTGTCCAGCCTCAAGGAAAATCCGGAATCCGGCATGCGGATTTCTCGCCCAGTTTGCAGGGTTGACCTTTGACTCACCGGGTTCGACGAGTCCGTCACGTCAGAGATCGCCGAGACGATCGCAGATATTGGTCCCGGATGCTGCGCGGACAACGTCCGCGTCGGCAGCATACGGACTTCGCGGGGGCTATGCACGGTGCAGGCCTCCGTTGCGAGTGTGCCTGTGGTAGAGATTAGGAGAGAGGTTGGGGTGGGTAGCGGCCCGAGTGGTCCTGCTCGAGAGCAGGCCACTGAGGTGTTTCCGCTGCCTCGTCATAGCTGACGAGAGACACGTGCAGCAGCGTTGTCTCTGTCCTGTCGACAAGACACACTGCTGCTTTAATTGCAAGAGCCCCGATCACACGGTGGTGACGTGTCGATCTCGGCCGTACTGCCCGCAGTGTGCGGAACGGGAGGGCCTCATTTGGACACGGATCAATTAGACACCACCAACCACACCGACCGGTGCCTAGAGGCTTTCCACTGTTCAAACGCTGTGAGTGGCTCGTATTCAATCGATTCGTGTCCAAACGGAGGCCATCCGTGCGGAACGTGGGAGGAATGTCTCCTACAGACCCAGAGGAGGACCCAGAGTTGCGCGTCCGTTCGACCAGCACGGCTAGAGCAGCAGCCCCCAACTCGTTTATTCCCTCGTGATGGTAGTGGGGGAGGGGGGGCACAGAGAAGATGTCAATGGCGTCGCCGTGTCCGTGAGATCCTCCGCGGATACGGTGATCATGGAATGCGCGGGCAGTGATGGCTCCATGGGCTCATCGCTGTGCAGTCTGCCCGGTAAAAGGGTGTACATGGAGGATCCTCCATCTCCAGAGCCTTTGCCTCAGCGCGCGTCGCGCCTCGGCACTAGCTCCGGGACTAGTCCAGTCCTGAGCGCATAGTGGAGCCGATGGAGGAGAAGTAGGAGTGCTTAGCGCTCCTTTTTCCATCTTTCGGGCATCGATATTGAGGACAGGTACCAGGGTCGTGCGCCGTAACGCGATGGCCAGAGCGACGTCCGTCTCCTCCAGTTTGCGCTTTGGCGAGGAAAGGGAGCCAAACGGGCCAACTCAAGGGGATGACCAGTAGTGCAGCAGAGGAGCAGATCCCGGTCCCTCTCTAAAGGGCAACGACAACAGTGGGTTTTTAGTGGTGGTCCGATGCAGCATAGCACGGCACTGGATCCCACAGTACCCCGAAGCTCGAATCCGCCCAATTTAGAGCGGGGGAGAGTGGAGGGGTTTGCATAAAGCATTTTCCCACTATAATAAAAAAGAATGTCTTATTTTAACTTTCACACCGAAATATCTCGAAGTGTACAAAAAAAATTAAGTTTTAAACAAAAGTTGTACGATTCGAAGGGAGACATAAAAGGTATCACTGGTTTGATTTTGAGTAACGCTGTCAAAGTTAGATCAATGTCACTTTGAATTTTTTAAATGGAATTTTATTGCACATTATTATAGCTCTTCTTGAGATCTTTCCAAAACATTATAATTTAATTCACTTTAGATCAATTATTTTGAAGTTATCGAGATTTATATGGTATCCAACCAATAAAGATTGTTAGTTAATTCGGCTAATGAAGGCAAGATCAAGGAATGATCTGGACAAGATCGATAGATAATCCAGTCAATGAAAACAGGATCAATGGTTAATACGGCCAACTAAGGCAAAATACTTTTCTAATCGTTATTACGTATCATCCTCGGAATTAAATGTTCAAAGTATGCACCGTTATTCTCCAAGTACAAATTCAGTCTGTGTCTAAAGTTTCATACGACTACTCTGTGTATTTGCGGCGTTATCACTGACAAGTTCTTCTGTCTGTATCCGTCATATCTAGTCTTGATTGTTTCTTGATACAGCATTTTTCACATATCTCCATAAATAGTAATCAAGAAACTTGAGATCCGATTATCTCAGAGGCCACAAGACTAGTCCTCCCTGTTCTATCGAATGATTTGAATATTGCTCATTTAAAAAAAATCCGAAAATCCATCTTGAGAGTAATGTGCTGGAGCACCATCCTGTTGAAACCAAAGCCTCTGACCCACATCCAGTGGAATGTTCAAAATATATTAAGAAATGATTTTGGAGGAAGTCTAAGTAAATTGGACTATTGATTATACATTTAAAAAAATGCGGGCCATTAATTTGATCATTATATATTCTAATCCAAACGTGAAGGTTTGATGTGTTGATTGCACCTCTCGATACCAGTGAGGATTTACTGATGATTAATAATAATTATTGTGTCTATTGAGACTGCTATTACTATGAAATGTAGCTTCGTCTGAAACAGACATTCCAAGAGAAATCTGAATTCTGCTCCAATGCACCAAGTGCCCAGCTATAAAATTGAATTTTCAATCTGCAATCATCCTCACTCAATTCCAGTAGATTGATGTGATAAGGATGATATTATACGAATTAACATTCGATGAGCCGTAGCTCGAGATATTTCTATTTGCCGAATACTGATGTGTAGATTGAAATGAATCATGCCCAAAATTATGAGAAGTCTAGGGTCATTATTGTTTGGAAGCCTGTTTACCTGTTTCTGATGATATAATGTATTTCTGCGAGCTCTTCTTTCAATACTTATCACTTGCCGAGCACTTAAATTACGGTATAGCTCAATATAATAACGGGAAACACGTCTATAATTTTTGTTGCATTCGCCAAGAATCAGCAGGATATTCATTATTTAATTTGGTGAATAATTCGCCATTCTTTAAGTACGAGAATTTGCACTTCAAAATCTGAGATCGTCGAGACAAAATATATAGAGAACTTCAAAATTTTCTTCACTAAAGTTGCTTTATTTCAGAAGTTATGCATTAGTAACAATTTGCAAAAGTAAGAGCTCGACGGCTTCTTTGGAATATCTAATTAAACATATCTAATAATTTTGTATTGTAATAATAGCTGACGTCGAATCCAATAGAAAAAGGATTAATTGGCTAATATTCAAAATGATTCATATTAAAGAGCAAAAGAATGGAATTAACGTCATCAATAACATTAAATTATTAGGTCTAATTAAACAAAGTTCCTTGATCTTGCCTTAGTTGGTCGAATCATCCATCGATCCTGTCTTTATTGGCTGGATTTCTTTCGATCTTGTTTTAGTTGGATCATTCCTCGAGCTTATCTTCATTAGATTAGGATTAATCACCGATCTTTGTTGGATGTCATATAATCCTTGATAATTTCAAAACGACTGATCCAAAGTGAATTAAATACTGTTTTGAAAAGATCTCAAGAAGGGCTATATGTTCAATAAAAGCTGGAAGGTTTCATTTAAAAAATTCAAAGTGACCTTGACCTGATCTTGCCGGCGTCAACCAAGGTCAAACCAATCGTACCCCCCCCCCCCCCCCTTCGAACTCTATAATTTTTGTTTGAAACATTTTTCTGTATCTTTTGTACATTTCGAGATATTTCAGTGTGATAGTTAAAATAGAACCCCCTGTATATTGTATAATAATTTTTAATGAAAAATTTAATGGGGCTGTTATTAATAGCTTTTTTTATTTTCAGGACTGGCTGAGATGTTATTTTTCGTAACAAATTCTTTATAATATTTTGAAGAAAAAGGTTACGCATTAAGATGCTTGTTAGCACTATTATTAGCATTATTATTAAATTAATTATTAATTTAATATATCGTGATATTACTATTCTTGTTCAACTTAAGACTGTGTTTCAAGATCGAAAATTAAGGTGAAATAATTTTTTTATTCCAAAATAATTATTTTTATCGTAAAGCTCATGAAAAAAACTTCAAGAAACATTTATATAACATTTAAATTGGATCATTTTAGTAGAAGTTAAAAATAATTGAATATCGGCGCGCACGGTAAAATGTCGAAAATTTGAGCCCTTGCATTCCGACAATCCGTCGTACTGAGCCATTTTCTTTGAAGAATTAAAGAAGTCTACTAGAGCCATAATTTAGCGGACTTACAAGAAGATTGCAAAAAACAATTTTTTAGGTAATTTTTTTATGCTTGAGTTTTGCCTTATATATAACTCTCTATAAAGAGAAAAGTATGATTTAAGAAAATCTATTAGTTCCCAAAATACAGGAATACTTTTTTCTTAAGAAGATGAAGAAAGTTCGGTGGAAAATTTAATAAAAAATTTAATTTAATTATCAAGTTATTATTGATCTTCATATTATTGATATTGTCTCCTCTCCCCATGTGAAGTTTATAGTAGAATGAATTTTGTGAAAAAATAGGAGAAAAATAGATATTTATCTAAAAACTGTCCACCTTATCTGGTTCATATAGAATCTGCAGATAGTAATATAGGAAACTTACATCCTATGAGATTGAGTAAATCACTATTCAAGGATTTTCCATTGATAATAAATAGAAAGATTGGAAAAACATTATCATGATCAATATTAAATTTAGCTTCAACGCGAATAATTTTATAGATAAACATAATTCTCTTTCTAATAATTGGATTCCATATACTCCAGATTATAAAATTTAAGATCAGATGTAGGGGTGTTGATAGTTCTTCAACCAATAAAGAAATTTTGAAGGGATCAAATTTGATAACTCAATCGAAATTAAATCAATCTCTAGACTTAAATTTAGAGATAAAAGTAAAAATAATGAATTGAGTGATTCAGCTTCAGTAAAAATCGAATTTTTGTCTAACCGAAATCTATAACTATATGGAGTGTAAGCTTAAGAATAGAGATCTTTTATTAATAAGATACGCAGATACTACAATTGTTTCAGGTGGGATCATTCATCCGCCTTCTGTAGAAGCAAATTATATGTTCAAGGTGTGGGGAATCTCATGAGTCCGAAATATGTGAGAATGAAAATTTTAATTGTCCTAACTGAAAAATACACACATTCCTCTCGATCTTTTTCTTGTCCTATTTTTTTTTTTTTAATATAGAATTGTGAATGCCATAATGGCTTTTTGTAACGTAAATCAATATAAGGCTAAAAAATTGATGAATGAAGGAAAGGGAAAATACATTTCCGTCTATTATGCTTGAAATACGGAATAATACGGACGTTTTTGGAGATTATGGTTGATAAATTATGGTTCATTGGGGATTGCCTCTACGCCCTCCAGGATAAAATCTGAAAGGAGTAATCTTTCTAGTCGTAAACGCATACCTTTAATTTCTAATAGTGCCTCACATAGTGATCAGGGCTCTTACTCTAGTAGTATGGATATTACAATTATTCCAAACCCAATAAATACTAACGATAACAATAATAATAATAATAATTTCAAAATTTGAGAATTAAATACTCAAGTTCAAACTTTGGAGAACGGTATGATAGACAAAATGCATATAAAACAAATTCAAATTCTATCAATATTGAAACACTGTTCCCATCTCCTGAAGTTATAATTAAAGATTTATTTGATTTGTATAAAGCTAACAAACCGAGAGTTAAAAGAAATACTGCCCTTATTAATTATTTGCAATTATTATTCCAGAAATGTAATTGATTAATTATATTATTTTCATTATTGTATTGTATTGATTAATTATATTATTTTCATTATTGTATATCTGGGTCTCTTTTTATCTTTCAATGGTAATGATTAATATTATGCAATGGAATTGTAGAGAGTTAATGGAAAAGACTGCTGAATTATCTAATATAATTCCTAATTATGATATAGTATGTTTAGGAAACCTGTTTAAATGAAGAAGAAAACTGAAGTTTATATAAGAAAAGAAGAAGGAAGAGATGGGAGAAGAAATAATATTAGGAGAATTGTATAGAGGTGATTAAGATGGCAGTGCAGAAAAGTGAAAGAGACAAAGAAATTATAGAAGCTGGAAAATAAGAAAATTGAAAGTTATAGAGAGTAGAAAAATAAGATGAGAGTGAGACTGAAAAGAAAGCAAAGGAAACAGTGAAAAAGGTAGCAGGAAGAATTAAGAAACTGAGGAGAAAACAATAGAAGTTTATAACAAGAAAAAGAAAAGGAAGATTGGAAAAGACACTAGGAGAATAACATTAACAGGAGAGTTGTATGGAGGTAAAAAAATAGTGATATCCAGCTGGAAGAAAAAGTGAAAGGAAAAGGTAATAATAAAAGTTTGAAAATCAAGAGGAAAAAGAGAACGAAGGAATGAACAAGATGGCACTAAAAGAAAAATGAAAATTGTACAAAGATAAAGGGAAGAATGTAGGATGATAAGCATGAGATATAAAAAGGTATGTTATAAAGGAATAGAAATAGAAAGAAAATAGTCCTAACATATAAAGAAAGAATTGGATAGGAAAGAGATGGAAAGAAATAGGAAGAAAAGTAATAAGGATAGATAGATGGAGGCAGTAGAAAGTACGGATAGTTAAATGTGGTTAAGTTTAACTATTGTAAACCAAGTCCCCTTCATGGCTAATATGTATGCTGAAGGTAATAAATTCTATTCTATTCTATTATGGAGAAACTTTGGATTAAAAAATACAAATGGAATGCGGAGCTTCCAAAAGACATATTAAATCATTGGAATGACTATCGAATCGGATTAATGCAACTGAAAAATTACGTATTTCACGATAGATTTCTCTGTCAGATAACATTTAAATCGAAATTCATGACTTCGTCGATGTTTCATATCGAGCATATGTCGCGGCCGTATATTAGGTTGGGGAAAAAATTTTTTCATATTCTCCCAGTAGATGACTTTAGGACCCCCTAACTCTGATCATATTAATCGGATCTAGCAATATTTGAGTGTTTGAAAAATGACATATCATAAAGTAATTAAAAAGGAAAAGTAGTGATACTTGTTTATTCAGTCAAAAGTTATTGCGTTTTAAAAATGAGTGAAAATAAAGAATTCGATATTTTGAAATTATATTACAAAAAAGGGAAGAAAATGCGACTGAGGTTGTTAAAAAAATTTGTGATGTTTATGGATATGATGCAATATCAGTATATGTGGCACAAAGCTGATTCAAACGTTTTCAATCTGGAAATTTTGATGTCAAAGATGCACCTCACTCTGATCAATCAATCATTGGAAAAGTTGATGAAATCATGAAAAAAGTTGAGCAAAATCAGCACATTAGCAATCGTGATGTTGATAAGGAACATCGACCACAAAAGTTTTAAACCATTTGGAGAAGGCTGGATACAAAAAAATCGATGTTTAGTTGCTACATGATTTAATAATGAAAAATTTAATGGATCGAATTTTCATCTGCGAATCATTGCTAAAATGGAACGAAATTGAACCATTTTTGAAACGGCTCATTACGGGCGATAAAAAATGAATCACGTACGACAATAATGAATGATCGTGATCGAAGCTCTGTAAACGGTGGCAAAGCCAAGATTGACGTCAAGAAAAGTGATGCTGTATGTATGGTAGGATTGGAAAGAAATCGTTCACTACGAATTGCTGCTGCTGCCCGATTAAACGATTGATTCTAATCTCTAATGTCAACAACTGGAAAGATTATGCCAAGCAATAGAGAAAAAGCGATCAGAATTGATCAATAGGAAAGGCGTCGTCTTCCATCACAATGTCAGACCTCATACATCTTTGGCGACCAAAAAATTAAGAGGACTTGGTTGGGAAGTTTTGATGCATCCTTATAGATCATCCTGACCTTGCATCAGACTAGCATTTGTTTCGATCTCTACAGAACTCTTAATGATATAAAGTTGACTTCAAAAGAGGTCTGTCAAAATCACTTGTCGCAGTTGTTCACTCAAAAATCACAGAAGTTCTATAGTGACGGGATTATGGTTTTCTCAAAAATGGCAGGTGGTCGAACAAAACGGCACATATTTAGTTTAATAAACTTCATTTAAAATATGAAAAAATCTTGTTTCACTTTTGCATTAAAATACAAAGAAACTTTTTCCCCCAATTCAATATCTAGAAAATAAATTATAATAAAAAATTCAAATCCTGCATTTTTTGCTCAATATTGTTAACATTAATAATTCCCGATATTATATATATATATATATATATAAGAAACATAATTTACGTTTACTTACAAATATCAGTTTAAAATAACCTTTTTGCTTTGGCAGTTTCAAACCAAGAAGATCTTTGATTTGAGATATTAAAACATAAACAGCAGCTGCTGTTGTAAAGCTGTTCACTAAGGTTTCACTTAACAAAGTTGTTACAATACCTAATCGGAACGTATACATTATTATCTGTAATGATAAAATCTCTGTTTTCATCTTTTCGATTTTGAGAGAAATATACTTTCAGAGATGATAAGGTATTTACCTGAAATATTCCAACCATTAATGTCACAGCTGTTGCTATCTGCATAGGTGTATATACATATGCGACATCCTCGAGATTTTGTGAGACGGCATCCGTAACATTCGCAAACGTATGTTCCATGCGTGGATTTGAGTAAAATGTTACTACTTTGCCAGTCATTAAGCAAACCACAGCAAAAGTTCCTGATGAGTGCCAAGAATGTTTGATTGTTCAAGGTTGTTGAATAAGTTCATATTAAGGTGTATTATTTCTAACTGTTCTGTAATGGAAGTTAATCAAATAAATGTATTAACCGAGAGGATTGCGAATCGTAAAAGGTATATATCTTTGCAACTTGGTCAGCTCAATGTTATCTTTAACGTAACTCTTAAAATGGTATACTCTGCATTCTCTTTATTTTATCACCTCGTATTCTCACCTATAGACACATGTTTAGATGTGCCAAAAAGGAAATATATGAAGACAGGAAAAAAAGCCATATATATGCCAACTACTGGTGGTAGATTTCCTAGAAGCGCATATGCCATACCTTGTGGTATATGCATAATTGCTACAGTTAGACCTGAAATAATATCAGGCAATATATCTTCCCTCCAATTGTATCGACTAAGCCATTGTATCACTGGAATTGTCGACACTATACAAGATTGCCAGTTTTTTGATTTAACATTGTTTATCACATTGCGTATCACTGAAAACAGATGTGTTTACAATTTATGTTTGTAGCATGGGATGTATGTACCTCAACGTCATAACTTACAGGATGACTTTGGTTTTTCATAATCATAATTTTGATTCAATGTTTCATGTTCATAAAGAGGTCTTTCTAAATGAATTTGCAACATGTTACTCTTGTCCATAACTATAATCGACAATTACAAGCGTGTTTTTAAGAACTGTATTTGTCTCTGAACTCAATGTAAAAACTAAATATCTCATTTGATACTATATCTGCAATTAAATCATATACATGTGATTAATGTATTTTTAATCCTAGATAAAGTATCTCTAAATTCATATTCCTTCATCATTCATGATTGCACATCTTAGTAAAATTTTCTACTATCATATTTCATATTAAATGTAACGATAAAATCAGTAAAGAAATCTAGTAAAAAACTTGTCTGATTAATACATATCAATAAACTGTACAAAAAAATATATAATTTAAATATGCTAAATGTTGCTAGCTTAATGTTATATAACATATATTATTACACACACACACACAATATATGTAAAGATAAAAAAATTAAACATAAAATTTGAAGACTAAAATTTGATAGACTAAAATTATAAATATTTTTTAAACTCTGTTACTATTTCATCAGTTATTCAATTAGGAACGTAAATTTACATTAACATATTCCTCTTAGCAAAAAGACAATGAGATTAATAGCACGTGACTTATAATCCAACAATGTCCATTAGCTATGATCACTGAAATATAATAATACTGGAACGAGCGCGACCCTATGAATAAGTGTGATCCGAGAGAGAGCGTCCAAGGTGGTATCTTTAGCCTTCTCTAAGTTATACTACGCATGTGTGGTAAACGATAGTGGGAATCGTATAGTCTCGTTTTATAAAAGGTTACATGTATCCAATAAACGTTACAAAGAAACTTTTGGCCAGATTGTACTAAAAGGAGACAAAGATACCACTTAAGACCCTCTTTGTCATTTCACGACACTAGCGCCCGCGCTCGTTCCAGTAGGTGCGTTCCGTTTCACGCAACGCGCGCATTTATCTATAGTATACGTTACATATATTATAGATAAATGTGCTCAAATGCGTGAAACGGAACGCACCTAGTATTATTATATTTCAGTGGCTATGATGCATTGGCTGCGTTCAGCAAAGAAAGCAGCTTATGCCCGTATTGCGTGGTCTATAATGAGCAGTAGCAGTATGGATGAGGCTGTAAGAGTAAGAAATTGACCAATCACAATCAACTATTCTTCTTACATTAGACTGTGATTGGATCAATTTCTTACTCTTACAGCTTCATCCATACTGCTACTGCTCATTGTAGACCACACATATCAGACTACAGATTGAGATTGAGATTGGACTAGAATTTAACCAATCAGAAGAAAGAAAACCAATTTTTACTTAATGAACTTTGCTTTGATTGATCAAAATCTAATCTAATCTCAATCTCAATCTCTAGTCTGATACAGACTTGACGCGCTCAGTGGGAACCTAAAGCCCATATCAGACTAGAGATTGAAATTGAGATTGGATTGAAATTTAACCAATCAGAAGAAAGAAAACTAATCTCAAGTTTAGTGAACTTTAATTTGATTGATCAAAATCCAATCTCAATCCCAATCTCTAGTCTGATACGGGCTTTAGAGCATATACCACATGGAGGAAGCAGTGCGTGTTAAAAAGTGTAGACGCGAAGTTAGAGAGAGAGCGATAGTTTGGGTACTTGCTTTCTCTCTCTAATCGTTGTGGAAGAGTGGGGAGACTCTAGCGTCTAGTAGAGACCCTCAGGCTGGATTCTCATGCAGACACCGGCGCTTTGACACCGAGCGCTGATTGGGTAAAGTGTTGTTTTTGTAAAAATTTTCTAGAAAGTTTCTAGTAAAAACAACACTTTACCCAATCAGCGCTCGGTGTCAAAGCGCCAGTGTCTGCATGAGGATCCAGCCTCAATCAGAGTCTTGCCATATGATATCCAATTTTGATTGGTTGTTCAAAAGTGGGCAATTCCCGCTCATATTTGAATCACGTATCATTAATGTTATAACGTTATTTCAGCAATACAAATAAAAATTATTTTAGAAGAAATAAATGTTATG
>JANQDE010000341.1:78709-97062 GCA_037157785.1 Cephalotes varians | reverse complement strand
CAAAAAATACTTAAGAAAAAGCAATAAGATGAACGATTACTAAAATGTAACTTGAACGTAAATTTTTCGTTTATTTAACGTCAAAAATTATTTTGAATTGTATA
Source organism: Cephalotes varians (assembly GCA_037157785.1). Taxonomy (NCBI): domain Eukaryota; kingdom Metazoa; phylum Arthropoda; class Insecta; order Hymenoptera; family Formicidae; genus Cephalotes; species Cephalotes varians. The sequence continues at coordinate 96,958 of JANQDE010000341.1, read as the reverse complement.
AATTTTTAGATTGTTTATATCGTTTAGATCGTTTAGATCATTTAAATCGTAGATAAATGCGTTTATCTTACTTTTAGCATTACCTAAAAACAACGACGTGGGCGTAGTAAATTTTGTTTCCTTTGGGCTGTTTGTTTACCTCGGGCGAGACGTGGGGCAAGGTGTCATGCGGAGCGAGCGCTTCGCTGGGAGAGGAGAACTGTTTTTGATGAGAACACTTCTTCAGTTTTACTACGTCCACGTCGTTGTTTCTGGGTAATGCTAAAAGTAAGATAAATGCATTTAAACAAACAGCTTCTGAGCGCTTTTTAAACACTTGACCTTGATTTGACCTTCTCAAGGTCAAAATAAAAAATTTTAAAATATCATTTCTGACGAAAATTTCCCGCTCTCTCCGAGTTAAAGGTAGGTGGTCCCATTTAAAAAAATAACACTGACCTCCAAATGACCTTGAAAATTGACCTCAAGGTCAAATTCATTAAATTAGAAAGATGACCCTCGTTTCTCACTTTCGATATTTTTATTTACAGAAATTTATTATGGTTTTTATTTATTCTGCTTTTGCAGTGTTATTATATGTATTGTAATCTATGTCATTATATTATAATCGCGATTATAATATAATGAGCGTAGCGATCATCGACGCGAGTTCTTTGGCGCGGGGCGGCGAGACATGGGAGCGGCGATGACGAGCACCGAGCAACGGTGCGCTTCCCCTTTCGCCTCTCCAACGCGCCGCTGGCAGCCAATATTTGATAAACTGGGCTGGGCTATACCTCAAACGGCTGGAGCGCTTCTCTCGGCGTGCTCTCATTATACAATACAATAGTACAATTTCAAAAATTAATATCTCGATTATTATTGTGAATATCGCTAAACGGTGGGACTTTTATGTTCATCTCGATTCCATCTACCTTCTTATGTCAAAATTCTCGCGGTGCACCCTGTATATCGCATCCGATCGGGGAGATTCACTTACACTGATACTACGAGCACATAAGTGCACTCGCACCAACACACACACACACACACACACACACACACACACACACACACACACACACACATCTGCGAGATTATAATTTACTACACACACACGCATCGCGTAATTAACTTGTAAATATATGACCGATTAAAAGACGATTTTTAACCGTTAAAACTTGAGTTGAGTCTCTTCTGACTCGAACCAGGAAATCCCGACAAGCACATCCGACAAAACCGTTCAATTTCCGCTTACCGAAAAATGAACCGTTACAACTTATGATCTCTTTCCAGCAAGATGGTAATTTTTGGATTTCTGTAAAAGGTCGCAGAGCTCGTGTGGGAAATTCTGTCGCATCCACCATACTCCACAGACCTAGCGATTATTATCCGATTACCATCAGTTTCTCTCCGTTCAAAATTTTTTGAAGGGAAAAAAATTCCAAAGAAGCAAGTGTCAACCAAGCACTGCTCGAGTTCTTCGTCTCCAAGAGTGAGTCCTTTTACAGAAATGAAATCCACAAATTATCATCACGCTGGGAAGAAGTCATAAGTAACGATGGAAATAAATATTAATACATGTGTTAGAAATGTATTATTTTCTTTTATTTCAAAAAACGGACAGAAATTTCCAGTAGACCTAATATGTATATATATATATATTTATACATATTTATATACATTTATGTTTATATTCTTTTATATTTAGAAGTTTGAGCAGCACTAAAGCAGCACTGTTTTTACATAAAAAATTTTTTATTTAAATAAAATTTTATCAATTTTGTATTATTATTCTGTAAGTTGTGTATTATTATTCTGTATTATTATTCATGATAATATTTAGATTGAGTAAAGTAACAATTTTGTAATATAATAATAATAATAATAATAACATAATACTTTTTAAATTAAATAATTACTATTATTTGGTTAGAAAAAGAAGAGCCTCGAATAGAAAGATATACGTATCATTTGGAGTTTCGTTATTAAATTAAAGATATTATCTTGGTTTCATTTTTTAATAGCAGTTGTATAACAATTTATTTTTAAAGTAATACATATGTAATTAACATATTTAAAAAATTGTATATCTTTTTTTGAAAATACATGTGACTTGGATTAAGTTAGATATTTGCAAAATTTTGCAATATTTTGCGCAATTCTGTGATATTTTTTTAAAAAGAATAAAAGCTATTATTATTACTATCTACTACATTCTACTTAGAATGGGAAGCATTCAATAGAAATACGTTTTTAGTTTTTATTGTATAAAATTAAAGATAGTATCATTTGGGATCCATCTTTTAATTTGGTATAAGTTTTTTCTTTACTTGCGTTATATTACATGCGTTTAATACACGGAAAAAATTTTAAATTAAAAATTACTTTGTAAAACTTTGCAACAGTAGTCGCAGATCATAAAAGAATTATAAAAATTTGTACTACATTTTTCATATATGAAACATTTAATACTTGATACTCTTTTCTATCCTTTTTTAAAAAAATAATTTTATAATTTTGTAATGTAAATTTTGTAATATCATTACAAAATTATTTTTTAAAAAGAAGTAAAAAATCAAGTATTAAATGTTTTATGCATTTTATTGTTAACAATCTTTTTGTGTTCGAGGAAAGTTCTTGTACTTGAAATTTTTTTAATATAGCCAATATTTTGAATATCACTACGCTATTCATGAAAAATTGGAAGTGTAAATCTCTGAAGTTTGTGATACGTTGCTGGACATTGTTAAATATAAATTCTATCCATTTGATATGTTACTAATATATGTTTAGTAACAATTTCTTGTAAAAATAAAACTTAAATTCAAATAATATATGTCTAACCCATGATATATATTACTCAACCCAAATAATAAATATTTCATTTGTACAAAAGATTTGATATCAATAAGTGGCATCAAGTTTCATTCCAAGTTTTATCTTGACAATTAAACTTATCATATTTTATCATATTTTCAACCCAAATGCTAGTAGTTTTTCTTTTTAAAAAATAATGATATTATAAAATTGCGTTACCTAACTCAACTCAAATAATATGTCTTTTTTTTTTTTTGCGAGAGGTGAGAAAATCTTCGCTTGCCCCTCAACCCCGAGGGTCCCCAGACCTAACCCCAGCAGTATAGCCGCGGCAGGCCCAGAGACCTAACCCGAGAGAGGGGAAGACACCCCGTACTGCAGGGCGTGCCGGATTCAGTGCGGGGCGCCTCTACTCGCGAGGTCACCCGACACCGCCTGCTGACTAAAAACTCACCTCTTCGGCTAATACCGACTTAAACCTTAAAATGAGGAGGGCCCCGGTACCGTTTGACACATGACTTCAGGGCCCCCCCAGCTTGTGAGACTCCGGTCCCCCATACGCACAACGGGGGGATTTAAGGATTTAACCTACTACTATAATTTGGCCAGCTAGGCCTCGCACACTCCGCACAAGCGGCGACATATCCAAACGTGATGGATACTCCCTCACACTGTTCGCGTCCCCCCCTCCGGCCCGCACGGGCGCAGGATTGACCAGTACTTCGGGCAACCCCTTGCCCCCGCGAGCCGGGACAGACGCGAAAACGCCAAAACCAAAAGCGCCGCGGCACAAAATGTAATTATATACACTAAAGGAAATTACAATTACCGCGACGCCACACACACCTAGTCCGCTAAGCCATGGCGGCGACGGAGAGCCAGAACGGAGACGGCCCGGGCCTGACACTCGCGCTCAGCCGCCTCCTTCGCCGCCATAACCGCCTCCGCGAAGCCCAAAAGGGCTGACCATTTGTCGGTGGCGGACACGGCGGCCCCCAACACCGTGCCCAGGCTAAGGTCCGGCCCCACCTTAGCCACCAACGCCCCCCTCTCCACGGCCCATACGGGACATGGCTCTCTTCGAGGGTATGCCGCGCCGAGTCCTCCGCCCCCCCGCAGTGCGGGCAGACGGGTGACGCGACGCGACCAAACCTCACCAAGTAATCACCGAACGAGCCGTGACCAGTCACCAACTGCGTGGCCCGAAACGTGAGGCCGCCACGCCCACTCCCCATCCATTCCTCAAAGATAGGAATGAGGGTCTCCCTAACCCTTCGCCCCGATAGTTCCTCGCTCCTGTCGCGGAGAGCAGCGAGCCACTCGTCCTGAGCTCATTTGCGTTCTCTCTTTCTAATTTCCATCCTGGCTCTCGCCGTGAGGTCGGGATTGACCCCTTCCGTCATAAGCATCCGCAGCGCATAAAACGCGCGTCTATAGCACTCCGCCAGGATATTTCCCGGTACGAGGCCGGCCAGAATGGCGGCAGCATCCCACGAAACTGTACAGTAAGCAGAAATGACTCGGAGTGCCACTCTGCGTTGAATTGCCCAAATTCTCTGCCTTAATCTGCGATTCTTCGCGATAACCTCGGCCCACACTAGCGCCCCATACATAATGACCGAGTGGACGACTCCGGCATACAGTTGCTTTCGCCGCTCACCCGGCCCAAATTCGGCATAACTCTTGTTAGCGCCGCCACCATTCCGTCCGCTCGAGAGAGCAGACGATCGAAATGGTCTCGAAACGTCTACCCGGCATCCAAATCAAGACCCAGATACCGGATGAACGACCCCACCGGGACCAAGACACTGTCCACCCTCACCGCGCCGGGCGCCTCCGGCGGCGCACCAAACGCGACGATCCCCGTCTTAAGGGGGGAGACCCCCAATCCCAGCCTTTTGATCTCGCCGACCACAATGGCTACGTAAATGTTCGCGCGATTAATCACTTCGGGCAGGGAGCTCCCCTCCACCAGGATCAACGTGTCATCCGCGTATCCGACAACATCCCCCCCCAGGGGGAGATCAACGCGGAGGACGGCGTCGTAGCCTATATTCCATAACCCAGGACCGAATCCTGCGGCACCCCACATGTCATCCTCGCGGTCTTAAACACGCCGCCCCGACCCACGCAGCACAACCATCTATCGTCGAGGTAAGTATCCAAAACGCGTCTCAGGTAGAGGGGGAACTCCCTTATCCCCCAGCGCCTCCCTGATCGTGGACCAGGGGAGGGAGTTAAAGGCATTGGCGATGTCCAAACTAACCGCCAATACCACCCTCCCCCCTCTGGTCCCTTCCATAACAATATCCCGAACCCGGAGGATAGCATCGACAGTAGAGCGACCCCTCCGGAAGCCGTACTGATCATCGGATATCCCCCCCACCTCGTCCATGTACGCGCGCAAACGCTCCGCAATAACTCGCTCAAAGAACTTGCCCGATTCATCGAGCAGACATATGGGCCGATATGATGAGGGCTCGCCCTCCGGTTTGTCCTTTTTCCTCAACAGTACCAAACGCGCCATTTTGGCGGGGGAATCACCACCTCGCGCAGACACCGGGTGAAGCCACGCGTCCACTCGGGCACCAGGAGACCAGCCGTACCGGTCAGCACACAACCCGGGATCCGGGGCCTTTTTGCCCGCGCCAAGACGTTTAACCGCCCTGACCACCTCATCCATGGTAACGTCCCACGATGGGTCCCACTCCACCTCGGGAAGGCCAGTCCTCGTCTTCTCCAGTGGAAAGAGCGCACCCACGATTCTATTTAGGGACTCCGGCGCCAGGACCTCGCAGACTGGGCCACCGGAGCCCTCACCCGCCTCAGAACGATCTGGTAGGACCTGCCCCATGGGTCCGCTTCCAATGTATCCAGAAGCTCCCGCCACGCTCTTCTTTTGGCGCGACCAATCTCCTTACGTAAATCTCGACGCGCCTTTCTCAAATCAGCCCAGAGATCTGCTAACTTCTCAGGAGGCGCTCTCCCCCGACGTCTCCATAGGGACCGTCTCGCCCGCACACACGCCCTACGCAGGCTCGCGATAGCTTCGTTCCACAGGTAGATGGGCCGACCCGATCCGCCGATTGAGGCAGCCCGAGACATCGCACAGTCGCATATGTCCGTCAAGGTTTCACTCAATCTTCTCATAAAAGCCACGGCACCCAGATCGTCAGGAATGGGGGTCCATGACGCCGCGACCGCTCCGGCTTCCAACCTGTCCTTATCCATACTCGACATAGTCCATCTAGGGAGGCGCCTCGAGTTCCCAACGCGACGAGCGCATAACCTCGCGTCCCTGTCCAGGCCGACCACGATTGGTCTATGATCAGTCAGTAACTCCGAATTCGTATCCACCGACCAATCCCTAATTCTAGAAGCTGCCGATGGATTTGCCCAGGTAGTATCCACCACCGACACCCCCCTTGGGTGGAAAGTGGTGGGCGCCCAACCCCGATTGAAGAGACAAAAATTAAAACCCGCCGTCCAATCGACCAATATCCCTCCCCTATCGTTGGGTGTACCAAGGTCCCATGCTCTCGACCTAGCATTGAAGTCTCCCAGCAATATAACCGGGGAACCGAAGTAGGGAGTTAGAACCGAGCCTATCCAGCCAGTTGGCAAACTCCGCGTCCACTACATTCGGGGGAAAAATAACATGAGCATATATATACAGGGTGGGGCATCTAAAACAGGCCACCTGAATAACTCCTGCAGTTTTGAAGATAGAAAGGAGTGTTTGAAGTAAAAGTTGTTTGATTCAGAGAGGGAAATTTRATAGATATTTGAGTTTGACCTTGAGTGGAGGCGTTTCGGAGATTTGAAGGTCAACTTTGGTTTTTTTAATAGAATTACCTTAATTTTTTTATACAAATATATTCCTGTAATTATTCTGTACAAAAACTTRTAAGAGTAATATAGCCAATAATTGAATGGTTTACGAAATATTTTATATTTTAATCGKATATAATTTTGACATAAGGGATATTGCAAAATACGTACTTTTCTTTAAATGTTATAGCAAGTGTTCGAAATGATGACCTTGTGCATCGATGCATGCTCTAAAGCGATTAGTCATGGAAAATATTGCGTTCCGAATTTCATTTGTATCTATCATAGAACATGCTCTTCTTATACGTTCCTTCATATCTTCTTTAGATGTTGGCACTTCGTTGTATACTTGTTGTTTTAATTTGCCCCACAAATAAAAATCCAAGGGTGTTAAGTCTGGTGAACGCGGAGGCCATTTTTGTATTCCTGAACGGCCAATCCAACGATCTTCAAATGTTCTATCAAGAAATATTGTAATTGTTCGTGCAGAATGAGCAGGGCATCCGTCTTGTTGATACCACATAGACTGTCNCAGGAGTTATTCAGGTGGCCTGTTTTAGATGCCCCACCCTGTATATCCCCCCAGGAGACCACGCAAAAGCCAGGACCAGCAATTACGGGCGCACACTCCAAATTACTCACCGACCCCCTCCATGTAACCGCGGCCAAACCGTCTGTTGAGTTTAATTTACATTTCATCTAATCTATCTGTTATCTCGGAGCCTTAACAAAGAAGCAAAGAACTGAAGCTGGACCGCATATCTACTGTTTACCTACAGCCGATTCTTGGAAAATTTATTGATGTGATGATTACTTATATTTCACTCTTATCTTGTTTGTACATCTCACTTCTGTTTTGTTTGTGGTTTTTGCTGTGCTTTGCCCCCTCTTCCTGTTCTTCTCGCCTTTCGATTACCGCAGTATTACGCTCCAGTTCAGTTCCCGATCACCCTTTGACCGCTATACTCAATAAACGCTCTGTTTCAAACTCAACATCGAAACGTGTAGTCTTTTTTCTTATAGTCACCTTCCAGTCGAGAGCAATCGACGTCTCCGCGACACGCAGTCCATTAAAATCGAAACCGTCCGTCGAAATCGCCCAACCCGGATCCTTCGGAACCGAGTGCGGCTCCGAGAGGGCGGCCAGCGATATACGATTTTCTCTCATATAATGCAGGAGGAGGTCGGTGGATCCTACTTGTCCATTTAAATTAATTTGAACAATTTTGTCTATTATCAGGTTCCCTTATATTTGTACTACGATCCGCTCCGCTAAACCCACCTGAACCGGGGAAGTCCTACCCGACGGTATCGGGCGGCAACCCTCGGCCCCCGCGCGATGAGCCGCATCTAAGCCCCGCTCCGCACACACCGGACACCTGGGAGCAGAGCGGCACGCCCCAGCGACATGGCCCTCCAATCCGCAATTATGGCATAACCAGTTCCTATCCGTCTGGCTGGGACACCTAGCACGAACGTGTCCCACCGCCAGACATCGATAACACTGTAGGAGGCGGCGCCTCAGCAACTCCACTCGCGCCGAGGACCACCCCACCACTAACTTGCCCTGCTCCGCGACCTTAATCACCGCCTCGAGAGGACAACGGACCCACAACGCCCCCATGCTCCTCAAGGTTCGCCTAATCTCACCAGTTTTAATCTCGAGCCAGGAGGTTCCACCAATTTTACCTATGGCCATAGCCACATCTACCGACGAGATCGAGTCGTCCAGTCCCGTTATCCGCAGCTCGGCCATGCGAGCGGGCCTGGACACCTTAACCACCATATCGGCCAAGGCCTCCCTCAGCCTGCTAGCAAGAAGATCCGCTTTCGTCCCAGTATCCTCCCCGGGAATCTTTATGAGCATGGCGCCCATAGCCGTTCTTCTAATTCTTGTACAATCGATTTCTAAATCGGCCAGCGAGATCCGGTCTCTCGCCCTCTTTACGGCATCCGCATATGACGGACCGCCACCCTTGCAAGTGATCGCGACCGCCGCCGAGCGCGGAAGCCTCCTCGGAACCGTACGCGATACACGCCCCTGACCAGCAGTCGCCCGGCCCCGAACGAGCCGAGGGGGGAGGGAGGGCCGACCCTGGGCCAGCATCGCCCCCCCCCCGATCACTCTTCCTATTCCACCTCCTGCTCCTCCCCCCCCCGCCCGCCGGAAGGAGAGGCCCTCCACTCCGACGCCGGACAAGAAAGGATCCCCCGAAGCATAAGCGGTCACCCGGGCCGCGCCACGCTGGGCCGCCAGAGCACCCGGAGGAACGGACCCAGGCCCCCCCCGGCGAGAATCCACCCCATCCGACCAGCCCCCACGGGGATCGCCACGAGGCCGGCGGGGGGGGTAGGGCCCCAGAGGGGGGGCCCTACCCTTCCCCCGGCCGCGGCGAGGCCGAACCCCGCGCGCGCTCACCGCCAAACGCAGCCCGGCCCGACGGACCACGCACCCCCCCCGATCATCCCGTCAGGTCCACCCGCACTCACACGATTACCCTCTCTACTCGCTACTACTCCTTTACCCTCGGGACCCAACGATCTCCCCCCGCTCCGTCCCCGCGGCAGAAGGGGAGGAGAAAAGGAATCCCGCCCCCCGTCGGTTGACGGGATCCCACCCCCGGGCGGGGGTACCCCCCTCTACCAGCAGCGCGCCCGGGCACAGTCCCCCCAGGCTAAATCCCAGACTGGGGGCAAGAAAAAGGACCTCCCCCCACCGCACCTCCCTCCGATTCCGAGGTCGACACGATTCGTCGCCTTTCAGCACTCGTCTGGGACCAAGTATGTTTAGCGACACTATGGGCAAGGGCCAAGGCATCAACCCGATCAGGTCCCCGAGTATTCTCATCTTCCTCTTCGTCATCCTCGTCCCTGATGTGAGATTGCTTCTTCAGCAACTTATTTTCCTTGCGAAGAGCATCCCTCTCCTTGATAAGGGCCAAAACTCTTTCCTTTGCCGCGCCATCGGGCTCGCCCAATCCGGATGCTCTCTCTGCAATCCTAAAGATGGCTTGTTTGGCGATGGCTATCCCACATTTCATGATTTGATTAAGGTCACCCTTAACTTTGGTGCATTTACTTCGCGCATTCTCGGCCTGATCCAGTTGCCGAGACGCCTCAGCAGCCACGTCCGCTGTGGAACTGACCTCGAATAGCTCCGTCTTAGCCCGAACAGTCGCCCACTGTTGCGAATTTAGCCCCAGTTCCGTCCTGGAAGGAAGCACTCTTTTCCTCTTTACAAAGTTACCTCTTTTCCCCGGGTTCTCGTGGTACTCCCATTCCGAGTCCTCAAGATCCGTCAAGGAGTAACTTATTTTCCTTCTTACGACCCTTTTGCCTGACGTCTCCACCTCCGCCTTCGAGCCCGAACCCGATTCCGGCGGGCGACCTCTTTTCGTGCAGCTGGTTAAAGGAGTTTCGCCAGGAGCACCCTTCGACCTCTCGGGCAAATCCTGGTCCATGGCCCCCTCCATCACTTCCCGTGGTTCGATTGTTTTTGCCGACACTTCCATTGGCTCGCTTGCTTTTATCGGCACTTCCTTCATCAGCAGGGATCTCACATCTACCGGTTCACACTCAGCATACACACCCATCTCCGGAGCAGATTCAACATACCGTGGAGAACCCGGATCAGCGACCTCAAGGGGCGGCGGGGGACCGGGGACGACCCTGATCTCTTTATCACTGCGACCACCCTTGGGTTATCCGCGGGCTTCTCTTTTTCTGTCCTGGTCTCCTAGTAACTACAAACCCTCCCTCTTCCTTTGTGCTATAAGAATCCTCAGCGATAGCCAAATCCATTGGGGAGCTCGTAGGCAACTCCCCAGTGGGCCCTTCACAGGATTCAGGCATGGCCTCCGACCTGTCGGAGACAGGGACGAGATTCCCGATCTGCCGATTTTCGGGATTCCGAATTCCCGAAGCGATATCATTCGTATTCTTGTCCATTTTCATATTTTGTTCCCCGTTGTATTTGCGAGGGTGTCGGCTCCCTCGTCCCGAGTACGCACGACCCTCCCGGGAACGGGGCAAGCGAGACAAACAAATAATGATTGAGGAGGAGGAGCAAAAATCCTTTCACACTCCGTATGAACCGGTCTTTACGTAAGAGACAACTTATTAAACTCCTTGAACGCGCGAACCCGACTGCGTCAGCGGCAGGGAAAAACTACGCAAAACCCCGAAGGAGGATAACCCACGCCGCCGAGGCACCAGATGAATATACCTACTCCACCCCAATGCGATATTCCTATAACCAAGCGACTAAGCAGACCGATCACCCACCCGCAAGGATCATACGAGATGCGGGCGCGGGAGGGGAACCATCATCGCGCACGGGTGCGCGATGAGGACCCCAAAAATGATACCTCGAGCCGTAGAATCGCGAAACACGATCCGGTGATACCCGCCGTATATTAAATGCGGAGCATCATCCCACGCGGCCGGATATACCAAGCCCGCCACGATGTCCCACGGGACAGGYCGCCCACCAGCCACCACGCTAATGAACCCTAGGTCCCACCCAGCACGCGAGCAAATCAAGGCCAGCCCGCGCAGAGCCAGAGGGGGGGGGGGGTCGGCGGGAATATCCTATACGCCTACGTATCTCGCACGAAACCGCAACGACTCTGATAGAAAAGAGACATTCCACAGAATGGTAGCACGAGACTGCTTCAAGCAACGCCCCGCGCAACGGGTGCAATTTACCCAGATAATCCAAATTGGCCACAAATAATTTCGCACAATCGATATCACCTATGTAGGCTGCAATTACCACGCTCCTATATGTGCCCTAATTTATTGGTTAGTTTACAAGTTCGTCCTGATTTATCATACAAGATAATTATATCTTAGCTTATACGCCGAATATGTGATTTAACACAATACCAACACAGAAGGATTTACAAACCCTCTGAGGTCAAACCCCGTCGCTCGCACTATCCTAACTTATTTGCTAGACTACACTCGTAACTTCCCAGTCTGACCTACAACCTAATCTTAGATGCTAGGAAATACGTTTAAACTCATCAGTATGAGAGATTCACACACACTCCTTTCCGGGCCACTATCTCCGGAGGGTGTCGCCAAACGGTGTTTTCATACAAGAAATTTTCTGACAAGGGGAAGATTCCCCATCAATTGACAGTAGGCGCATCCCCTTCACCTTAATTTTGAACGCTCTTACACTAACGAGCTCAAACTACTCTTAATACTAAGCCTTAGTTCCTAGCTTACTATCTACACTAACAGGATCTATATTTACTAAGGACCCTAATAAGCGATTATTTAGTTACCACGGAGTGGTCCAAACACAACAGTACTTTCACATTATCAAAGAACCCAAAACATCCAGCGTTTAATAACGCCAACGCACATCCGCTATTAGCGCTACGGAAGATACGTAGGATCGATGCGGTGTTGCACTAATCAGCTAATAGATTAGTTCTTAAATCTAAGTCTTACACTATACAAGCAACCGCCTGGGCGCTCCCAGCGTTGCATACATATCCGTTAGAATCAATGCGCTATTTTGCGTTGACAAACTTATGAAGTAGATCTTAGAAACTATTAACTAACTTATAATAATCTTAAAAACTAAGTCCGCCGTTACATAGACAACCGTCCAGACCCACACGGCGGTGCATACTCCTCAATTATTAGCCAATAAACAGAGACCATGGTCACCCCCATGCACTCGAGGTTGAGGTCATTCAGTCCGCTGCACAGCCGTAGCTCTTAGAAACTATTGACTAACATATCATAATTTAACAGCTAGGTCCGACAATACATAAGCAACCGCTCAAACGCACACGGCGGTGCATACTCTTCAATTATTTGTCAATAAACAAAAATCATGGTCACCCCCATGCACTTGAGGGTGAGGACATTCAGTCCACTTCACAGCCCTGGTTTACAAACCATTTCGGCCTGCCCGGTCAACTGTAAGCTCGACACCACGCAGAATTGCCTGCTCTCCCTTTCCAGTCTTGTATCTTCTAAGGGGCTCACAGAATGATTTCATAGGAGGTGTTTTTTGTAGGAGGAAAGATTCCTCGTCCGTTAAGAGTGGACAAAACAACCCCCACCCCTATTCCAGCACTGGAGTCACTGATATCTCCAAAAGAAGACATTACCTGCTACTCTCATAGGGGGGGGGGGGGTGTTGATGAGGGAGGATTATCTTATCAATTACCGAGAGTGAATGTTCCTCATCCTTACCGAGCACCGCGCAGCAACCCCTCATCCACCAGCCAGATACTCAAGCTGACCAATTTAATTTAATCTAGCCAATTTATTCCTCCAGTCCTTATGAAACATCACATATACCGCATTTCATTTATAAGGGAGATGATCGCATCATCCCGTCTTCCAAGACAGCTGTTGAGTGAACAGCAAGTCCCCAAGTGTCCGATATTCGTCAGGGATTCCACTGCGTTTACACTGTATTGTTAAAATCTATCCGCGCATAGCGCACTCCGACACTCATTATCTTATGCATAAATACTCAGGGCAACGATCACCACTCATGTCTAATCGGTACTATCATAAATTGCACCTGACGGGCCCCACACACAATAGTCGGAAAACAACGCCCGCGCACGTCTACCGCGGGGGCTATAGGACCGCTTGTACTGACCACCAAGTTTAACCAACCCCGGTCAACACTCAGGAAATTCCGATTTCGTCTGAATCACTTGTCCCAATTTCCCTTCCGTCCGGATTCTACACCGATAATCAGAAGAACACAATTAGTCTCGAGCTTCAAGTAATGTTTACATCCTAACCTCACTTTGCTTTATCCGCTTGGTAAGGCAGGACGACACTTCTCAGGTTGCGAGTATCCGACACTAGATGTCACCACTCATAACCCTTCCGTTGAGGTTATAGTTATCCCGGCTATATCCTTACTTAAGTCGTCCACCGAATAACAGCGACGCAAAAGCCGACCCCCAGGAACGGTTGCCGGCCGACATCGAGTCATCCGCTATATGAGCCCGCAGTATAGCAGTGTCCCTACTGCTGAATCTCCACTTAGCCCGATATACACCACGCGGCCGCACACACAAGATGGCGGCGATGCCGTCCCGCTACACTTCGATGTTTTTTAGTGCTTTACAGGCTACAATACGTATCCAGCCCGCAATCGAAGGCTGCAGGCTAAAGGTCAACGCTTACCAGAATTAAAATCTGGTGGATAACAATCCCGTGGGGAATTCTGTCTCCTAATTTCCTCGTCACAAGGAGCACATCTCCACCAGTCGCGCCTCGCTAACAGCAGCCATGGCGGCCATCTTTCACCAATTGAGGTTAGCCGCTACATTTCTTCCAATATTACGCCTCCGACTCACCCCAGTCGCCAAACTCCACGCAGCTCGAGCTGCTTAGCCGGTCTGCTACACCCCACAAGGAGGGTTGTCGCTATAACCGTCAGAAAGACGGAAGCCGTGCACCTTACCGGAGCTCCTCTGCAGCACGTGTAGACCGGTTCACTCCCAACCTAACCAAATAATATGTATCTAACTCAAGTGGTTCACCCTTGTCGAACGGCTGAAGTTCGGCCAGCGGGGTCCACCGTTAGTAGGCCGGTTAACATCGAGTGTAAAGGGCAAGGGGAAAGAAAGAGGAGTGGAAAGAAAGATAGATAAAACGAGCGAAAGCAATCTCGCCGTCACCCCGTTTATTCACTTGATCGTTGGCTGCCGTGTAGTTAGCCCGATTACAACTTTTCGTAAATCACAGATAAAATATCGCACGCTATGCTGACAGCAGTTCGGAAGGCGACTCACTCAGTACTGCCACGCGATCGGTTTCCAAGCTCAGCGCGGTTGATGAGAAAAAACCGTTGTATTGATTCGACACAGTGGTCGAAAGTGATCAAACAATGATTCGGTTCCCCGCACCCCCGGTACTTCGCTCAGGTATGCGATCCGGCGAACAGCGGGGCGGGAGCGCGTAATCCAAAGGAAACATAGACGGAGCATCCCGGCTCCGACGAACGTCCTCGTTTTCGAAACACAAGTGAATAGTAGCTTTTATTCTTTCTTAATATGTAATATTCTGGCATATGTTTCACATTTTTAAATATATGTATATTTTAATCAAATGAAAAATTTAATTACAAAGAATTAAAGAGACAGTACAAAACAAAAAAATTTAATTTAAATAAAAAAATTTTTATGTAAAAAAATTGATGCTGCTAGACCGAATAAGAAAAATAATGAAAACAATTTAAGAGTTCATTCTGTTGAGATCAAGAATCAAAACAATTTTTTTTGTATAATTTGATAGCCCCAGATATGTAGAATATATTATGTTAGGGTCCTAAAGTGAAACTCCGAAAATGAAAATGTTACAAAGTATTAAAAACATTTTTAAGAAGCATTTTTTAAGAAACATTTTTTAATTTAACGGAAGAGATAAAGCATAAACTATTGAACGTGTCACTTTCAAATTTTGTACAATTGTAAAACAATGTTTTGTCTACTGGATAGACTAGAATTATAATGTCTATGATAGTTTTTTACAAATGAGAGTAAAATTTTATACCTTTTTTTAAATGATTGCTGTGGGCGCGCTTGCCACTCTTTTTTGGTTCTTGGTAGGGGCGTCACAGAGTGTCCAAAGACAACCGATTAATCAAGTCCGTTTTCTGGTATAATAACTTTTATTCTGTGAGTTGCTATGTACAATATTTACAGTTCTTATCTACAATGTGTGTGATGCTGGTTCGCCTCAGAGTGTGAGTATGAGGGTGTATGTATCTTTGTGTGGCCTTGATAAGAGCCGATGGCTTCGGTACGCCTTACTTTCGCCACTCGATGGTGAGCGGAGTGGTGGTGAGTCTCCTTGGTCCCCAACGCCGGAGTTTTGGTGGAGTATCCGGCGGCGTGTAAGATCTTTCGGGGCTTCTGGTCTGGGTCTGGCGCTCCACGGTGAGCGGCGCCTCCACCTGCGTTCCCCGAGACTCCTTGCTGGTTAGATGGCTCGGCCTCATTGTCACTGGATGACTCCCCCCCCTCGAGCTTGCGTGGCCTGGTCGTTGGTGTCTTGTCGACACTGCACTCCTCGGTGTATCCTGACTGGTCGCTTAGAGGATAGCTCTCGCAGTGAAGACAGTAACAACGGCCTCCAAAAAGGCGATGTTTGACGCCGGACCTGGACGTAGTTAGGTAATTCCCAGGTAGTTAGGAAATCCCTTGGTGGCCGGGTCAATCTCAGTGGTGATAGATGTATCGGCGTCAATTTCCACTCGGGCGAAGCTGGCTCCGACAGCGGCCGTGTAGCGACTGGTTCGGCGGCTGACCCCGTACGAGGCAGCTTGGCGATTCATTGGCTCTGCTCTCTGAAATTCTCTTTAGATTCACAGGAAGCCCAAAAATCTGTGTCGCTCGGTGTCTCTCCGCAGCTCTTTATATCCTCATTAGCGAAATCTCACTTCCGAGAAAGAGTACAATGCGAGCCCTCTATTGTTTATCTTCTTGCCGTTCTTGTTGATTATTTTCCGCTCGCGAAAAAGTTCGCGACCCGTGCTCACGAGAAAGTCGCGCGCCTACATGCGCGTGCTTTCGGTATAGCCGTTGGCGGGCTGTCTTCCGGTAGGCGCTCTAAATTTTTGTGCGTTTTTGAAGATCGCTATAATTGCCATTTTGTTAATTTTTATCCAAAATCAATTATTCTAGTCTATTCAATAAAGACACTTTTTTAAACAAGAAAATCTTAATTAGGACTGTTTCAGATGACTACTGTTACTTGGAATTCTCTCCGTTTTGACGCCATATTCTCGTGACAGAGGCTTCTTTATCGATTTTTTATCTATTTTATATCTCGTTGATAAATCGACATGAAAAAATTTGTAATTATAGACAAAAATATAATAAATACAACGTAAAAAGAAATCTAATAATCTTGATAACTTTTCCCGAAAAAAATCACAAAAAATGTATTTTTTTGGATTACAAGGTAGATTGAATTATTATAATATAATAATATAATAATTAATTATAATAATATAATATAATAATTAATTTAATTTAAATGTTATATTGAAAAAAAACAAAGTTTCAAGTTTATTGTTTAAAATTACAATATCTTAAACCTCTATATATTCGCTTTGACAACATACTACAAAGCAAGAAATCAGAGTTTATATTCTATACATAATTCTAATTCATCGTTGCATTCTAATGCAACTCGCGGATTTGATCGCCGAGAGAAAGAGGCCGCTGACCAGCAGACAGAACATCCTCAAAAAATGAAGCATGTAACCTGCAGAAGCGGAAAAGGAGGGCCCTGATAACTGTCCCAAAGATCGATCGCCTGAGATGGAGGCACGAGGGTGGCTGTACCATTGTCGATAGGCGCCCCTGTCGGATTCAAGCCACGCGCCAAGACCGCGAAGATACGCGATTCGCGCTATTCGCGAGTGTCGCGATAAGAGAGCTGGGGCCAATCTGGAAGCGATTTGTGGGCCCGATAAGTGAGGCAATAACCGCCGCGTGTCTCCTGCGGAAAATTTAGTGATCACTTGTGTTGTGTACCCGAGGCCGAACAATACGGGAGAGCTAGCGAGCGAGACGAGAGAATTGAGCGAACCAGAGAGCCAAAGCCAGCGACTCAGAGAACCGAAGGGTCGAGAAGACCGCGTAGAGGATTAGTGAGACGGACATCAAGATATATCGTACAATCGCGGATTTTACGTTGTCGGATGAATCGCCGTCGGTAAAGTTTTGCTTTTGTTACTGTCACAAACAGCAGATGATGTAGAGTAGATAATAAATAGTGAATCTCGTCTTAGGCGTGCCATCCTCCGATGGCGTTAACATTGCGAGGGATCGAGTTAGAGTCGCGGGTTTCGTTTCGCGCTCGCCCAACGCCACGGCCGAGTCACTATTGTTGCGTATTATCTGTAATGTTGTGTTGAGTTTGATTGAGTGTGTGATGACTGAATGAGTATAACGTTTCCGGATTTGTTGCGCGTTTAGAGTTCCAGAATTCCGTAGTTGCTTCCTCGTGCGGCTTAAGCATCGAATTGCGAGAGTGTTAAGTAATTGCGCGGCGAATCTGTTCCGTCCTGAGCGTAACGGCCAGACGGTGGCCGGCTCGAATTTGGCCATATTTTGCGGATGGTCACGTAGACGATTTCGAATTTTAAGAGCTCGTACGCAACGACTCACTAGGAGCCCCGAATGGCTCAGAAATTGCGCGGAATCGAAGATTGAGATTAATCAACGTTGTCGTTGTCGCGAACTTTCATGTAAACGTTTTTGTATTTTTGTCGAAAATAGATTACTGTTACTTCTTACTATTAATTCTGTGCATTTATATTAATGCTTTTATCCCCAATATCCTTCCGTTTATACCGAACCGCCCCTCTATCAATTCCGTGGCTGAACTAACGGTTTTAGAGCCATTATGACTGATTATTTCGATGAATTAGAGATTTTTGGTACCAATTGCGATTAAGTAATTACGAGTGGCACGCTTGCTCATGCCTGGCGTCCAACTTTCGATTCGCGGATATTGAAAATCGAGACACCAGAGACCACTTCCCGAAGTGTAGTCGCGACGAAGTTACACTACGCTCGTGAATGCGGTCGCAATATACAGGGTGAGTCATCT